>JASJUZ010000482.1:0-128152 GCA_037159825.1 Tupiocoris notatus
GAATATATAATATGGCTGAGTTGCCATATATGGTAATATGGCTGAGTTGTGCTCCTACAGCAGTGGTGTGTGCGTGTGTGCTATACCGCTCTGTGCTTTCGATCCAGATTTTGGTGGTTATAAGTGGTGTTTGAACTTTAAGAACTTTCCTACTAGTTGGTTTATTATTGGATTTCGGTTTTGTGTCGTGGAGAGATTAGAAAGAGATGATTTGACCCAGTTTTTTGACTTCGCTGATTTCAACATAATCTGAAAATCTGTCAGTATCGCCATTCGGAAGTTCCTTCACGGGTGGTAGCGGTGGGGAAACGCTGGAGGGGTGAAATCGTTCTGTCTCATTACGTGCTGATTTGCCAACTAGCCTATCTCGCTGCATGTGAAATGACACCTGTCCGTCATAGTGGGAGTCCCCTCTCTTATGGCATATGACTTCTGGCTTCTGCGCAGATTATTCCCCGTTACGTACGCTCGATTGCCTAAGAACTACGAACGCAGACCACGACGGTACAGAGCGTTAATTCATTGAGCTGGACTACGGACTCTCGATCAAGCGTCTGTCATTTGCGAGCACTGATTTCTCTTAAATTGGGATCAAAAATGGACTGCGCTAAATGTTCTCGAGACCTTCATTCGCCAAGAAAAACGGCGAAGTGCGTACATTGCAATATGAAGTTCCACCCAGCCTGCACGAGCCTAAAATCGGTGGAAAATTATAGAAAATTGCGAAAGGAACTGAGGGATAAATGGAAATGTGATGAATGCAAGAAGCCTCAACAACACAGCTCTCCAGAAGACGATACATCTGAATCCGAGGAGGATGTGGGATCATCTGAAAACAAAGCTGAGCGTGCGATCCTCGAGGTCAGTCATAAGCTGGATGGTCTGTCTTCAATTGTCGGTGACATGAAAGAATTGAAGGAATCCGTCTCATTCATGAGTATGCAGTTCGATACTTACGTAAAGGAGATCGCATCGCTGAAAGCATCCGTCGGTAAATTGACCAAAGAGAATAGCGAGCTGAAACTGGCTTTCGGCGAACTCCAGCGGAAGGTTGATTTCCTTGAGCAAAATTCAAGAAAAGTCAATGTGGAATTGCATGGTGTCCCAGAATCAGGCAATGAAGATTGTCGTGAAATTGTGAAAGCTGTATCACAGGCTCTCAAGGTGAACTGCGGTAAAATTAAAAAAGCTTTCAGAGTTGGATCAATACGTAAGGACCGTCCGCGAAAAATCTTGGCTGAACTTGAATCGTCGGATGCCAGGGAGACATTGGTACGTGCTGCAAGGGAGAACAGGAGTTTGAACGCAATTGATGTTCACGGAAATTGGCCAAAGGAACGCATCTATGTCAACGAGAACTTAACTTCATTCCGTGCAGAACTGTTGAGGCGTGCCAAAAGTAAAGCTAAAGAAAAGGGTATACGGTTTGTCTGGCTGAAGAATTTTGTTGTACACACGAGGAAAGCTGAAGGTGAGCGAGTGTTTATTGTCAAATCGTTTGAAGACATTGAATCGATGTAGATCCTTCGGCCTTACAGATCAGTTACTCGAACATTATAAATATGAATGATACATTCCTAATCGATCTGTCCAATGGAAAGGTCCCTATAGATCAATTTGATGAAGATTACTACCAAGTTTCGTTATCCTCATACCTATCTTTAATTAATAAATGTCAGGCTTTCTCTATATTCCATTTAAATATCAGGGGTTATAATGCCAATTTTAATGAATTTCTGATCTGGGCCGGGGATGATTTATACTCGTTTGATGTACTCGTTTTCACGGAAGCTCAACTTGATTGCTGTCCTGTACTTACAAATATACAGGGCTATGACCTAGTGACCTCAAAAGAGCATATTAATAAAAATGATGGTGTGGTAGTATACGTAAAATCAATTTATAATTACACCGTGCATATGGTAAATCTCCATATGGCTACTTCGATTCATATTAGCCTTAAGCGTGAACCGGATCTTATTGACATAATGGGTATTTATCGGAATGGTCAAGGTGATATAAGGGCATTCTCAGATGGTCTTAATGATTATATCAGCAGTAAAAATAATTCAGATCATTTTTTCATTGTGGGTGATATGAATATTAATATCACAGATAATCTACTTAACGATGCACTGTACTATTGCACTTCTATGTCGGAATTGGGATTTCGATCCTTGATCAATAAGCCTACTCGAATACATTTGGGTTCTTCGACCTGCATAGACCACATCTTTTATAGAAGTAAAAAAATCGTTACATCGACAGCTAGTATCTTGAAATCCTACGTAACTGACCATTTTGGTACCGCCATATCCGTTGAAAGCGCTAAATGGCAGAACCAAAGAAAAACCTGCAACCAGCACACTAAAATCGACTTTCCTAAATTGGTAATTGAAGTTGAAAAGTATGATTGGGAAAAAATCCTCAACGAAAATGATGTATCTGAGGCAGTGGCCAAATTAGTTAGTGGATTTAGCGAATGTTTAAAAATTGCTTCGGGTCAAAAAAAGGTCTCCCACGCTAAAACAAAACTAACACCATGGGTAACAGCAGGTATTTTACGTGCTATCCGTATCAGGGATAAATTATGTAAAAAATTGATCAAACAGCCATTTAATTCTGAATTGAAAAAACGAATAACTTACTATCGCAATATGATAAAAAAATTAAAAACGATTGCTAAAGATGAGTATTTCAGAAATAAATTTAAAAAGGCAAGTAGACCTAAAGACACTTGGAAGATCATTAATGAAGATTTTCTAGGGAAATCAAAAAACAACAATAACCCAATTAATAAACTTATCACTGGATTAGCTCAAAACTCGGACGTAGAAGATACGTCAGCCAAAATGAATGTTGCAGAGAAGTTTAACTTGTATTTCAGCAATGTTGGAAAAAATTTAGTTGATGGGATCCCTCCAATCCTGGTCAATTATGACTCATCAGAAAGCGGGGAAAAAAGCAGTCTTCCAAAAGATAAGTTTAAGTTTAAAGCGATCAATGCGAATGACCTCGAAAAGATTATTTCTGACATGAATGGTAATTCGGCCCCCGGAATGGATGGAATTTCATTGAAGTTAATCAAAAATCATTATCAACGATTAAAAGAAGTATTGGTTCACATAGTTAATCTTAGTCTTACAAATAAAATTTTTCCTGACTCCCTGAAAATTGCTCGGGTCATACCTCTTTTTAAGAGTGGAGATCCGTTGGAACTGTCGAATTATCGACCAATATCGTTACTGAGTACGATCTCTAAATTAATCGAGCGCTGGATCAAGCATCTTTTATATGACTACTTAGAATCTCAGAATTTATTATCGGAGAAGCAGTTTGGGTTCAGGAAGGGCATAGGTGTAGAGGAGGCACTTTACATGCTGACTAAGGACATTAACTCGCTGCTTGACCGTGGGAAGAAGGGGATTCTCCTTACGCTGGACCTCGCCAAGGCTTTTGATTCAATTGATAGGGAGATCCTGATAAGTATGTTACCTAGTTATGGAATTGAGGGGGCAGAGCTGGATTGGGTGAAAAGCTATTTTAGCAAACGAAGACAGGTCGTATCAGTCAGTGGTGTCGATAGTGAGGAACTTCCGATACAATTCGGAGTAATCCAAGGGGGGACTCTAGCCGCTGTATTTTTCTTAATTTTCATAAATCAAATTGGCGGTTTAAAGATAAATGGAAATTTGTACATGTTCGCTGATGACACGGCAATTCTGTGTGAGGCCGATTCCTGGGACGATGTGTTTATGTATGCGAATAAGGACATGAACATGACTTACCAGTGGCTATCTAAGCATACATTAAGCCTAAATGTGCAGAAAACCAAGTATCTGGCCTTCTCAAGATCCACCTCCAAAAACTATCTTCAGGAATTCAGTATAAAAATACATACGTCTGGTACTCAAAACTGCAATATTTACCCCTGCGATTGTAATTGCCCTGCCATAGACAGGGTTGAGTCTATTCGCTACTTAGGAGTATGTATTGACGAAGACTTGAAGTGGGATGAACACATTTCCTTGACAACTCAAAAGCTCCGTAAATTTACGCACGTTTTTTACAAACTTAGAGGATGTCTAAGCACAGAAACCGTTATTTTAATATACAAAGCCCTTGTTCAGAGTATCATGAGTTTCGGAATACTGGCTTGGGGCGGTGCGGCGTCTTCAGTGCTCCATCCCCTGCTCGTAACCCAAAAAGCAATATTAAAAGTAATAGCTAAAAAACCTAGAAGATTCCCCACGAGTGACTTGTACCGCACAATCCCAGTTTTTTCCGTTCCACAACTCTATATAAAAGCCTCACTTGCATTTTTCCACAAACACCCAGACTATTTTAGATACCCCAGAAATAACCAATACCCTATCCGTTTCACATCTCAAGCCGTAATCCCCGTTCCTCGAGCTCGTTTGTGGAGCACATCAAAACACATTTTCTATAGCCTACCATATCTGCTAAGAGTGTTACCCGAGGAAATGAAACAACCCACTAATTTCTCCCGCTCATTATTTAAGAAAAAAATATTTTCATGGTTGATTTTGAAGGGTACAGAGTCTTGTAAAGAATTGATGTCGAGCATCTATGTATGCAAGTAATGTTTTGGTTTTTTGTTTCAATGCCTTTTCTCAATGTAATTATTGTAATAACTTCTTAATCTCTCTCTAATTATGTAAACATCAATGTAATCATTTATTTTATTCATTTCTCTTCTTGGACCACTTTTTTGTGAGCATCAATGTAATCATTTATTCTGTCCATTTCTCTTCATACACTACTTTTTTGAACCACCACCAATTTTTGAATAGGTAACGATGATTTGGAGCTTCAAACTCCCCCAAACCGCACAGGACTTTGTTCTTGGTTTGGGGTATATTCCAATACTTTAAGAAGATTATTTGTACCTATTTTTGTTTAATAATGGAATAAACTTTATATTCATTCATTCATTCATTCAACATTGATACTCTAGCGATATCACCGGTTATACGTTTAACTGATTACACGGATGCGTTGCTCTACAGCCTTGACAATACTGGGAATGCTGCAAAGGCCTCCAGCTCACTAGCTAACTATCTTAATTGATGTTTGCTCGGCGGTAACGGACCAACGTTGATGGAAGGCCTCTTGCATTATCTGTATTATGCGTGTATTGGATAAGAGGGAGACGGTGAAACCGGTAGAGATGGGAAGGCTGTACGTAAACAACTGACAGAATCCTCGGCCAGAATGTCCGCCGCTATTTAGTAAGCGAAAGCTCCGTACGTTGCGCGTCGGTAGTGGACAGATTTAATCGCGTCACCCGGTGGGAATTCGGTTTTGAAATTTCGACTTTAAATATTCACAATCGACAGTTAAAAATTCGGCTCGTGCCAAAATTCGAATGTGAGGTGTTAAAGTGCCCTTTTCGTTCCGGTTGACATTTATGTCAACAACCTGTCCAACTTTTTGAGTCCAACTGTTGTTACAATTGTTCGTATCGCGTTTACCGTTTTTAATTACGACTGTGAAAGGCGAGTCGATTGATTTGCTGCTGCGATGGAGCGAATCGACCCCAGCGACGCATTAATGTTCGGGTTTTCACCGAGGTAATTTTCACGTTATTTTTCGAATTTATTTTAAGAAGCCAGTAGACTCTAATGTTTAATAATTTATTAGGACGCCCCGAGGTCTCGGCGCAGGATTGCATGAGTTTGGGCAAACTGAAAACAAAGTGATAATTCAGTTTGAAAACAGCCATTTACTTCGATTTTCACTTGTAGCGATTTCCAAACGGTTCCGTCGTTTATTTATTTTCAGCGAAGGGATTCTCGTTAAAATCGAAGAGTTTGTCATTTCAAGTGTAACGTTTTTCGATTCAAAAACGTCCGGTTTTCTAATTTGAAAAAGAAGATGTTCAAGGCTGGTTAGTTTTAATGTTGAGGGCAGGTCACCTGCTTCGGTTAGGGAGGTTGATGATTCTATTTGAAAACATCCAGTTACTTCGTTATTTTTTTATAATTTTTTTTTTAATGCAGCGGTGATTTCTATCAGCTCAACCAGTTCTATCGTTTATTATTTTTCAGCCGGGTGATTCTTGTTAAATTAGACGATTTTCCATTCCGTGCGCTCTTTAAAATTAAATTATTAAACCGGTTTTCCAGCTAGAAAGAAGCCAGTGGTTAGGTCTGGTTAGTTGCCTTGGTTAGGTCTGGTTAGCTACCTTGGTTAGGTTAGGGCTGTTGACAATTCCATTTGAAAACACCTCAAAGTAACTGGTTACTTCGTTATTTTCTCGTTGCTTTTTCTAGCAGCGGTGATTGCTTATCAACTTAACCAGTTCTCTCTTTTTTTTCTTTTTCTTTCTTTCACCTAAGTGATTCTTGTTTAATTCAACAATTTTCCATTCCGTGGGCTGTTTTAACAAATTTAATTAAACCGGTTTTCTAGCCAGAAAGAAGCTCTGGTTAGCTGCCTCAGTTAGGGCGGTTAACAATTCAATTTGAAAACACCACAAGGTAACTGTTTACTTCGTTTTTTTTTTCTTTTTCTTTCCTTAGCAGCGGCGATTTTGTATAAACTTAACCAGTTCCCTAGTTTTTTTTTTTTTTTTTTTTTTTTTCAGCTAAGTGATTCTTGTTAAATTCAACAATTTTCCATTCCTTGCGCTCTTTAAAATAAAATAATTAAACCGATTTTCTAGCCAGAAAGAAGCCAGTGGTTGTGTCTGGTTAGCTGCCGTGGTTAGGTCTGGTTAGCTGCCTCGGTTAGGGCTGGTTAGCTGCCTTGGTTAAGGCGGTTTATAATTCCACTTAAAAACAACCGGTTACTTAGTTTTTTCCGTTTTTCCCCTCGAATCGATTATTTCTTTCGACTTGACCGTTTCCGTAGTTTATTTCAGCGAAGGAATAAATGAAAATCAACGAATTACTCGTTTCGCGCGCTATATTTGAAACAACCGGTTTCAACTTCGAACTCGTCTTCACCGGTATAAACAGAATTCGTTCGTCATATTGGCCAAAAGCCATTTAAAGGCGAAGAGTTGTACATTGGATGCAAAAAGGGGGAAAATTGAAACCGGTTCGAAGTGTTTCTTCAGAGCACGTTCAAGTCCGAAAACGAACGGGAACTGCCCCGGCAACGGCTCCCTGGAGGATACGTGCTTCCTGGCCAGCTCGAGGTGAATCCCAATATGTGACCAATCTCCATCTCATATCCGCAGCCGAATAATCAACCGATACCTTTTGGGGAGTCGGCTTATATTTTACTGAACTCGGTGTACTAGTCAGTGATTGAGAAAATAAAAAATAAATACAGAAAAAAATAAACTGTACCCGTTTCAAAGAGAAAAAGCGTTTCAAAATAATAAATCTCCTTATTCGGACATTTGACAAATTATTAATAGAATGTTCGATTTTTCGAGTCTTTGTGAAAAAAATACTAGTCGATTATTTCAATCAGGCGAATTCTTGCTTTCTAAAAAGAAGAACAACAAGTCTCGCTCGGATGAGCGACGGACATAAAACATATTCACAAATAGCCCACCTGTTTTCCCACTCGAAGTGGAAGCACTTAATTAAAATTACTGACCGAACGTCAATATTTCAGCTCGGGAAATATTTTGACGCAAAAACGGCTTTCACAACAGTGGCGGTTAAATAAACGCGAATATCAATTTTCCGCTTTCTCCTCCGGATTTATCGAGAACGTTATTGAAGGGCCCTCAACCCGAGAATCGTACGATGGCGATTCTTTTTTCCCAGAAACGTATTATTGTACCGCTTAATATTCAGAGCGATTGACATGCGATCGACGCGAATATAAATACCGAGAATGACCGCCAACGAATATTGGAGGAACCATTTTGCAACGGATTAACATTATTGTGACAGTAGGAAAAATAATAATATTGTCGATTTTGAATCTGCAGCATCGTTAAACCTTTTGTAGCCGTCTATCAGATCCGGACCTGATTGACGACTAAAAAAATATAACAGAGTCGATCATCCATCATTGTTAAAACCGTAGCAAAAATAAGAAACCGGATGATTTTATTTAGGGACGATGAAAAAAAAAAAAAGAGAGAAACCAGTTGATTTGAAACGAAATTCGGGCACGAAACATGGGAAAATTTATTAACCGGTTAATACCGCAAGAGGAAAGCCGGGAAAATAAGAAAACGATTTTTCAAAAACGAGAACTTGATACAAAATAAAAAAAACTGTTTTTATTTATTTATTTTTTTAATAAAAACGCTTTGTATTTAGTGGAAAATAAAAAATAACTGTTTTTATTTATTTATTTTTTTAATAAAAACGCTTTGTATTTAGTGGAAAACCGATTAAATTGGGAAGTGCGAGTTTCAGAACCGAATGATTTCTTTATTCTCCATCATCACCGCCTTCTGTTTTGAAAATACGTTTTTTCCGTCAATCATTGTGTTCCATAATTTTTTCATTTTTTAAAATTTTATTAAAAGAAATTAAGAAATTAATTTTTTTTCAACCGTCTCAAGAAACGGAAGATATAATTTCGTTCGATCAAACCACTCGCCGATAAGACGACCATTAATTTCTTCGGACTTTGCAAAGTCCCAATATTCGACCTAGCTGCTATTAAGGTAATTGCAGATGACGTTGCTGCATTTCAATATCTTAATTTTTCCCCGCTGTCGCTGATAAACAATCGGTTTACCACTTATCGATGCTTATCTAAATGCTAATCGGTGTCTCCCTCGACATGAAATATTCTACAAATCCCATAGCTAACGCGATTTTCGACCGCGCATAAATATACTTGAATTATAGTGTCGAAGCGGGGGTGCTCGTAAAAAAGAAATACACGTTTAATGAGTAACTGTTTGCTAACGGCGTTGAAGGGTCGTAAAATTGCAAAAACATGACCGTCTTTTTCCCCAGCTAAGCGAAACCGACGTCAAGTGCCGTTCAACAGTTTCAAGCCTCGCATGCATTAATAGACATTTTTTTATTCACGTTCTAAAACTAAAACTAAAAAAAAAAAAAAAAAAAAAAAATACCAAGAGATCATTGTTTTAACGATTTGTTGCTAAATGGTACTTCGATATTTCATATTATTGAGTGGTACTTGAAAATTCAGATTTATTGAATGGTCCAGCAATATTTCAATTTACCGAGTGGAACTTAAATATTTATATTAATTCCATAGTACATAGATATTGTCAGTTATCAAATAGTATTTGGATATTTTATACTGTTGAATGGTACTTCAATATTTTCTTTCATTGAATGTTCAAATGGAACTTGAATATTGCAATTTATTGGATGGGTTTTCAATATTGCATATATATATCTTGAATGAAACTTCAATATTGAAGTACATCTTGAATGAAACTTCAATATTGAAGTACATCTTGAATGAAACTTCAATATTGAAGGACATCTTGAATGAAACTTCAATATTGAAGGACATCTTGAATGAAACTTCAATATTGAAGTATATTTTGAATGAAACTTCAATATTGTATATTACTTAATAATACTTCAATATTATATGCTATTGAATGGCACTTGACCATTTGATTTTATTGAATGGTAATCGAATATTTTATTTTATTGAATGGTAATCGAATATTTTATTTTATTGAATGGTACTTCAATTTTTTATTTAGTGGTACTTCAATTTTTTTAATTGAATTACATTTCAATATCTGATTGAATTACATTTCAATATCTGATTGAATTCCACCTCAATATTTTATTGAATTCCACTTCAATATTTTATTAAGTTCCACTTCAATATTTTATTGAATTCCACTTCAATATTCTATTGAATTCCGCTTCAAAATTCTTTTGAATTCCACTTCAATATTTTATTGAATTCCACTCCACTATCTTTTGGATTCCACTTCAATATTTTATTGGATTCCACTTCAATATTTTATTGAATTCCACTTCAATATTTTATTGAATTCCACTTCAATATTTTATTGAATTCCACTTCAATATTTTATTGAATTCCACTTCAATATTTTATTGAATTCCACTTCAATATTTTATTGAATTCCACTTCAATATTTTATTGAATTCCTCTTCAATATTTTATTGAATTCCACTTCAATATTTTATTGAATTCCTCTTCAATATTTTATTGAATTCCACTTCGATATTTTATTGAATTCTACTTTGATATTTTATTGAATTCCACTTCGATATTTTATTGAAATCCACTTCAATATTTTATTGTATGGTACTTCAATTTTGCATAGTATTGAATGGTATTTCAATATTGCTCAGCATTGAATGGGGCTTCCATTGTGATTGAATTGCGTTTGGAAAGTTGTTCGATTTCCGGAAACTTCAAACCAATACAGTCTTTGACGTGGGCTTTTGCAAATTCCCCGTTGGGTTTGGACTACCCGGTGTCATCCTTTCCAATTCAAACCGGGGAGCGTGTTATTTTTCTTTTTTCTTCCCACAGTGTCAAAATAATCGCCACCGCTGCGGCCTCAAAAAGGAAACCGATGAATGATGCATGAAGGGCTCCACCGGAAGCGTATCGGAACAATTTCCTTTGAATATCTTGCGAAAGAAAAAGGCTGGCGGGCATCAGGCCAAGGATGGGGAATGTTCGCCGAGAGCAAAGGAAAACAGAATAAAAACCGGCCCGTGTTTTTCCTAAGTCTTGCGCCGCGACCATCTTTTGTTTACCTGGATTCGGAAGCTGTTCGATATGCGGTGAAAAAGGAGTCGCTAACGTCATGAAGACGGTTCGGCGTAGGTAGAAAAACTCACGGGCGATTGGGTCTGTAATTTTTTCCCCCTTGAGATGAACATTTGTTATTTAACGGAAGAGGTTTACGCGAAGAGGGAAGTAGACACCGATGAGTGGCGACTGGGTAAATTAATTAGACTTGACCAAGTCCTTGGGTTGGGAATGCAAACTGACAGGTGGTTCTGTTTCGAGCGAAGATGGCCGATCGACTCTTCCTCGATTCCCTAATTGATATTAACCTTTTTTACTTTTAACCATCTGTGTTAAGGATTTTTTTGGCACCGAAAATTCGACAGAATAAAAAGTTACCCCCGTTTAATTAATTGGTAGCAGAGCGTGACCCAGGGTAATTTTCAAATATTGCAATAATTAATTGGTCAGCTGAGAAAATCCGATGAGATTTTGGCACGAAGTGGGACAAATGTTTTCCACTATTGACAACCGATAGGTGAAAGCGGTTTCGAAAGCGAAAGTCGCAGTTTTTTAGGCCATCATGCGACCCACGTGCGACTTGGTGGGGCTTCGGGCCAACGACACTGGGAAACCAAACAAAAGCCTATTGGCTTAGGAGCTGCGCCGAATTTACTCCAACTTAGTTGTTCTTCGACTATATTGATCCTGAATCGCTTGCCTCGACTCACTCGTCTCCGATGATTTTATTTCTGAAGAAATTGAACTCCCTCGGCACCTTACGGATTTCTTATTAATGTCTTCCATTGCGTAGACTTACGAGCACTGATTCACATCATACCTCATGAAGGACATCACTCATAAGTAATGATAAGATTGATAAGGCACTGATATCCACTGATAAGACATATGCTGGAAAGATATCACTGTTATGAAACGTGGGAGCATCGATAGTGTTTTAGATGCTTATTAGTTTCATTATTAATTATCGGTAATTATCAGCTCACTTATCACTTCTTATCTATGTCTTATCAATGTCTTATCTCAGATTGTCTCATTATATCAGTGTATTATTAACGACTTAAACTGTACTACTGCTCTTTATCAGATTTTGTCCGTAATTGCATATTTTATCAGTAGTTGATGCTTTATTGATAAGATTTTATCAGTGCCCTTTGATATCAACGCTTCTTTGCGTACATAATATTGTCTCACCTTATCACTGCGTATAATCCGTACTTATCACTGTTTTACTTATCAGTAGTCATCTGTTTCTTCCTATGTTAGTAGTGTTTTATCGTATCAGTGTACCAACAGCACTTATAGGTGTCTAATCAGTGCATAACCACCAAGCATATTTATCTTATTAGTTCTCATCACTGTCATAATTTATCTTATTGCTGCTTATCGCTCTCTATTCTTATCCATTATCCCATCATTTTTTTAATGTGGAACATATCAAAAGAGTACTATTTCCGCTTATAATTGTTCTTAATTTTCAGAGTTTTGACTGATCAGAATATTGTCTTATTAGTCCTCCTATCTATGTCTTATCCGAGCCTCGTCTTATCAGCGCTCTTGCCTTTTTATCATATCAGAACTTCGACCTTTATCTTATCAGAATCTTGTCTTATCAGTGCTTTTGCCTTTATCTTATCTGAATCTTGTCTTATCAATGCTTTTGCCTTTATCTTATCTGAATCTTGTCTTATCAATGCTTTTGCCTTTATCTTATCCAAATTTTGTCTTATCAGTGCTCTTGCCTTTATCTTATCACAACTACCTCTTATCAGAACTTTGACCTTTATCTTATCACTAGGGGCTCAGCGCCCCTGGCGGCTGCCGCCGCCCAACCCCCTCAGAGGGGGGCTTCGCCCCCCTCAGCTATCGCGCACGGTCGGCCCGTCGGAGGGGCTGCGCCCCTCCTCTCGGGCCTTACATAAATAACTCGGGGTGTTGTCCTTATCACTCCTATATATAGTATATACTATATTATATAGTATAATATAGTATAGTATATAGTATAGTATATAGTATAGTACATAGTATAGGTATGGGTATAGATATAGGTATGGGTAGGTAGTAGTAGTTTATTATTTGTGTATGGAGAGTGGGAATCGATAGGTATTATTATTAGTAGGTAGTACTTAGTAGTAGTTGCTATAATTTGGTATGTAGGTGGTGGAGTTCGAACGTACTTTGTATCATAAAGTATTGGGTTTTTCGACTGGAGCAAAGTAGGAGCAAAATTAGACTTAACGACTGTAAGTTTTCCAAGATTTGTAACTTGCACAGTGGATAACTCAGACAAAAAGTCGTCAATTCAAATGTCTGAATATACCAAAAGATAGGTAATTTAATTGTCCACGTTTTCCCAATGTAATGTACCTATCAATTTTTCAACCGTTTTCGCGTTAAATTCAACAATATTAGTAGACAATACACGAAAAAATGACATTTTTCAACTTTAAACGTTATTTTCATCTATTTAGTGCGATAGAAACAAAGAATGGACCATATATTATTGATATACACATCATCAACTATCATTATGCTGAATTTGAGCGAAATCTATTTCAAAAAAATTTTCGCGAAAAATCCAAGGGGTACCCCTGCGAATTTTTTCAACCGAACAGTTAACGAATTTTTACTCCTCTCTCAATGCAGATAAAAATCTGAAATTTTCAGGAAAGTTGTGTCTTACCAAGATGTATTTTTGGTATTTTTTTTATTTCTCGGAAAAATCTGCAAGTGGTCCAAAAAAATCGGTTTTTGAAAGCTCAAAAATTGGACTTTAACCGTGATTTTCGGGGTCAAAATTAATGCGAATCAATTGTTTTATTATGCAGGAGTCTTCATTTGAACGCCCTACACACGTACATAGCAAAAAATTTGGTGAAAAAAATTTAAACAGAGCCAGAGAAATTATTTTCCGTAAATCGACTTTTTCGCCGGCCGAAAATCCGAGCTCCGCTGGCATCGGTAATAGTGAAAAATTAAATTTTCGTTTTAAAGCGATTTTGAAAGCTATTCTTATAGGAAATTCAACGCTGAATCCGAATATGACGTCAAAACGGCGGAAATTTCACGACAACTTTGAGTTTTTCCAGGTTTAACACACGCCACTCATACGTTTTTCAACTTTGAAATTCCGTTGCAAATACTTACAGTACTGTTCAAATTTAATCAACTAATGACTCCTACAGGAAATTAGACGTAGAATTCGAATTTAAAGTGAAAACAATCAAATTCGTACGATTAATAATATTTTTCGAATTTTTTTCGTTTTTCGTACTTTTGAAGTTTCAACTTTGGGATTTTTTTTCATCACGTTCCCGAAACGGGACAGATTAGGTGCTGTGGAAGAAAATGTAGGAAATTTAACGTAGAATCCAGTAAAAATACGAAAATGGCTAGCGTATATGATAGCTTTCGAGGAATATTCGACTTTATGTCAAAAAACGTGTTTTGACTTTTCTTCAAACGTTAATAGCTCCGCGGGGACATAACATAAAAATATAATTAAATACACCAAATTGTAGGATTTCGATAGCTCTTTCTCGCCTCTGAGTAATATACCTATGTAAAAGTAACCGGTTCAAAAGTTATATGCGAAAAACATGCGAAAAAACGCGAAAAACAGGGTCATAAAATTTCAAATCGCAATAAAATTTGAACAGAGGCCTAATTAAAAAAAAGAAGACTTTTCCAGCCGATGAAGTTCTTTCAATTGAACGGCACTATGACCAAAATTTGATTACCTATTCCCAGTTTCTCAATCAATCGTATACCCAAGGATTTTCAACTTCAACTTTGGACCGCTCTAGCTTCGGCTAAAATCTATCAACGAACGAATTCTTGTACTTTTTCGTTTAAAGAATTTATCCATGAACAAAATGCGCTCATAAAATCTTTTCGCGTTGTGAGAATTTTTCGAGAAAATCGCGATCGACTGCGGGAAAACGTGGTTTCGGGAAACGTCAAAATTTTACAAAAACCTCCCTAAAGAAAAATCAAAGTCGAAAATCGAAAAAAGGGCAAAAAACGTATCCAGGAATTTCAATTTAATTGACGAATATAGTGTCAAAAATTTTTTATCGTTTCACAGTTTTGCTCTAGCCGTTTGAGTTTTTTCAAAACGAAATTTTCAAGTTTCGACTTTGGATCGCTATAGCTCCGCGGAGGTGAGAGCAAACCTTACAATTGTAATTACGAAAATGTTGGAAATTTATCTGACTACAACTTTGCAATTCACTTAGTATGTGTAAAATCGAATAGTTTGACCGCTAGATCGCCCGATAGCCGAAATTCCTGAAAACCGACTTTTTCCAAAAACGACGTTTTTCGATACATTTCGAATTTTTTCAAAAAACTGGGGTCGAAAATCGAAAATCCAAAGGTTTTTCAGCCGATGGCCTTAAATTCTAAACACCCCCTATTTTTTTCATCGAAATCCTTCCAGCCAGTTCTTCAATCAATCGTATACCCTCTCCTCCTCGTCTTGTAGTTTTATATATATAGATAATCTCGTCTTATCAGTGCTCCTTTCTCATAATCAATGATCCTGCCATCATTCCTCCTACAGATTGTGAAGCAATTGAAAATTACATACACCCCCTGCGGAAATGAAATTAATTAGTTTTGAATCACCATCCAGAGAAACTAACGTGAAGTGAACGAGCGCTTTTAACTCGCTATCGGCCGTGGAACAGGCCAAACGAATATAACGGCCTTCCGGCTCGACCAACGGTTCTCCTTGTTTGCTCTTTGCTTTGCATACGTATATTTACTTAACCCCAACCTGTCTCAAAATTATACTTCACGCAGGACTTGGAGGTTGGCAAACACTTTCAACCTTTGAGATTGAACTCGATAGAAAACCGAGGAGAGAGACGGGGATTTGAAAATCGTAGGGATTTTTTCTCGTGGTCATTTTCTAAGTGGTCATGGGCATGGTGTAGGAAGAACGAATCGCCTGAAGATTCTTGCCACGTTCGACGGTCGCTGAGGCAACGGTCAGTTTGCATTTGCAGAATCGGAGCTTGACCGAGCACGAGAAATTTCCCGTCGGGGCTTACATTATCAACTTATTATTCTAGATTGGTCAGTCGACTTGTGGCTTAAGTAATCCACATTGATATTTCGGTGAGCGTTTTTTTCTTTCTATTAGCTATTGTCAATTTGTTTTTTGCCGACTCAAAATCACCGATCCTTTGCTTGAAATAACTTCCACTCCTGCGAGTTTACAAGATGGCAGACGTTTTCACCCTGTAGTTAACAACTTCTCGTGGAATTTCATTCTCTTCGTTTCCATTTTCGTCCCTTTTTTCCCCTCTTCCTATCTTTTTGAGTGGATTTGTGCGGATGAGGGTTCGCAAGGGTTGAAGGAGCTTAGGGGCTGGTGGTGAATGTGCACAGTCAGCGGAAATCTAGACGCAAGGGATAGAGTGGAACTCCTTATAAACCTGTCGCCCGTTCTCACTTTCCATCTACCCGTTTCCTACGGCTCTGTCCTTAAGCTGATTAGAAAAACCGGCAAGGGTTTTCTCGAATCGTCATATTGACGGTCGCTGAGTTTGCGAAAAGTTGAGGGAGAAAAATTTCTTGCGGACTGAAAAATCACGACCTTTCTCCCCCGTAGGTGGGTTTCAATTTTCCCCTCAGGGAAACTCAGAAATTCAATCATTATCATCTTCGGAGACCGTGTCTTCAATTTGAGCTTGCGTCGAGCTCGGGTTTAAAAACGTTTTTTTCGACCTTGTAGTTCGAATCTGATCTTGACATTTCCAAGTAGTATTGTTTTTTGATCGTGTAGCTTAAATCTGACCTTGCACTCACACGCTTGAGATAGACTACTTCTTGGAATTAGAACGAACTATGTCCTCGCTCATTAGCGTCTCCATTGTAGTTCTTGCCACGTGGGCCAGTTTGCATTTAAATGAAGCCATTGCCAAGTCCTATCAACTTTTGACTCGACGTGGGGTTGAGGTAGAGACAATAAATGCGACGTTATCTCATATATTATTTTGTTTTTATCTCTTCTAGCGCTTTCGCCGCTCTGGGCCTCTTAAGGAAACATCTTCTATGTAAAAGTTTTAAAATAAGGCCCAGTAATAGCTCCACATTTGGATTGTTCATGAATTGGGAATATTTTTAAAACACTTCCGCTTTTTAAGCCTAGAGTCTAATAAATTAAAATAAATAGGGGACTAGATTTAAATGCAGGGGTGACTAGAAAGGGGCGAATTTAACATTAAATACTATATGGCTTAAGAATGACTAGAAGTGATCACATGGTACTACACCTACTTTTTGACTACACCTGAACTTTTGACTAGTTCTCAACGCTTTTCTATATTGTTTTTCTCATTTTTCAGGTAAGTGACGTCACTGTACATCTGCGAGGTAATTTTCTATTATTCTCCCTTTAATCATTTTCCACGCCGTGTAATCTGTCGAAGCATAATTTGGAGCGCGTTGGAAAAATCTCGTTATTCGGCGAATATCGCACGTTCCGTATTAACTTGTCGTTTTTTCCCCTGTCGTTTCATTATCGAAAGAAGCCTTAGGGTTTCAAGGATACGAAGTCACCCTCCTGATCACGTCATTCGCCGGTTCACATTGAGCAGCCCCAAACTTCACATCCATCCGAATCCGGCCCGATCGCGCCCTTTCCAGCTCATCTTATCACGCCCTGAGTTTTCGAAGGGAAATGAATATTGATTTTCCTCCGCATCTTGCTTCCGTCAGTCAAATCATCCTCTCGTAAAGGGAAGCGCCGAATGCTCTCGTCGCCGCACCACGTTCCTCATCCTTGTTAAGCTTCCCCCATCAGATTTGACAGGCGGAAATCAACTCGATTGACTCGGCTGGAAATTTTTTCGCCGCCGCACAAATCACGTAAGGTTTGTGTTTCCAAGATTGAAACCGAGTCCAAAAACTTGAATATGACTACAATTCGTGATGGAATTCGGATTAATTTCGTTGACGAGGGAATCGTAATTCAACGACGTTATAAATGTTGAAAACAGCTCGTAATTCAGTTGCACGTCGAGGACGAGTCGAACGTAGCGGGCAAAAGGCGGAAAAAATGGAAACGTATTGAACGCGAGATAAGATACGGGCTCGGAAGATAATTTTTCGATCAAAACAACTGCGTCAATAGTCCGTGGTATCGAATTCACTTTTTTAAATCGAGCGATTCGAATTATTCTGTCAGGGAATTCGTTCTTCAACGCTTAATAGGACAAACTGCGTGTATTTTGAAAATTTCAAGTGTCTTTGGTGCAGATAAATTGAAAAATATAAGGAATTGGTTTGCATTACGAGTTTGACATATCACGCTCTGCTACCAATTCTTGAAAATCGACCGATTTGTATTTATAGCGATTCTCTATTGGAAATCACTCCAGATAATTGCTCAATGAGGTAAATAGTTTGTAATAGGAAGCTATGCGACCCATGAGAAACGAGGAAGTCCGATTTGCCGCCTGCGACGTGGCCTTTTTGTATTCTTTTGGGATTTGGAAAAATTATTATTTAATTAAAATTCATGCAATGTCACCTAGATGTTTATGATCAACCTACCAGTCTACTGAAGCTACTACGTTTACGAAGTGGTACCTTCAGAAGCCTCATCTCTCACAACAGACTCTGTCGACCGATCAGTAACCCCAGTGTGTCTCGGGCTGATAAAGGCCTAATCAGTCATTACAGACTCGTGGCTTTCGCCTCCACACAAAGCGATCCATCACCTTGTTTTGAAACTTGAATTGTCATACACGACTATCAATTCACTGATAATATTCAAATTATCTTCACAGGAGGGAAAACTTAAACGAAAGTTACCCAAGTTATCCCAACGATGCCAACTTCTTTTACCTCAAAGAGGAGTTGGCGAAGTAATAAAAACGAAAGCACCTTCGACGCGTATGTATTTAGCCGGGGAAAGTGTCAAGAGCACTTCGACTTATTATTTGCTCTTTGATGCCCTTCGGACAATGCTCCGCTGGGATGTTTGACAGTTATTCCTCCCATAAATGTTGGCTATTGTTCGTTCCGAGGTATGAATATGCGAAGAGGCGAGAGAAAACGAGGGAAACATTAGGTAAATATGTATTTTCCCTTACTGAAAGAGCCCTAATAGTATTCTTAGAGCTCTCGAGCCCGTAAATGGTGCTACGTAGCTCTTAGGATGCTTATAGGGCGAAAGTGCTCACCGTAGAGTTCTAAACTCGTATGAGTGTTCAAGTTATGCTTATTACGATATCAATCATTCTTGCCAATATTTTTTACTGCAGCAATTACTCTTGAATATATTGCATTATTCGGGCACTTTTTCCAGAGACCAATTTTCCCCTTTTTCTGATCTAGATTTCCCCCTAATCTTCGCTTGAGAATTGGCAACACTGGATTTAACGTCCGTTCAGCCCCATATTAATTGGGCCATTTTGCGTGTCGAAGCGTTTAATTGCGGCGTATGCAAATTTGTCCGGCGTCACGGATCCGTCATCATTGGAGCGATTCGGTTAATTGAAGCGATCTAACGCGCTCCAGGTACAGCAGGTGTCAACTCGGGCGTCATAACCTATACAATGATTCCCTTTATAGTCAGCTGACTCGAAATGGCAGATCTTCCTGCGGCAGTTGGCAACAATCGGGCTTTATTCGAATTAGGGGTCGTATCGGAGCCGCCCAAATTGGAAATTTCCCGCTAATAGAAAAGGCGATGTTATTATTTCTGTGGTGTTTTTCTCTTAAGGTGCTTACAGACCAAATGTTAGTGAAAACAAATGTTAATAACATAAGATGTTGATAACAATAATGTTGGACAAAATGTTAGACAACATAACATAAGATAACATGATAACATAAGATAACATATCATAAGATGATAACAAGATAACATAACATAAGATGATAACATGATATCAATAAGATAACATAACGATAACATAAGATGATAACATAAGATAACATAACATAAGATGATAACATGATAACATAAGATAACATAACATAAGATAACAATAACATAAGATGTTGATAACAATAATGTTAGTAACAAAATGAGATGATCTAGAAAATATGTTATCAACATTGTTGGCAACAATGTCGTCAACTTTTTTGTTGCCAACAATTTATTCTTCCATCTGTTTTATTTGGGTCTAGTTATCTAACAATGTTATCCACAATGTTGTTGACATTTTTAAAGTAACATTAATTTAGTGTAAACAAGTACTCTTCATCGTCAGCTCCTTGGCCCGAGAATCCCTCAAACTTCTTCAATTCTCTTTGGAACTGTCCGATCAAACTTTTCAATTTTTTTTTCAACTTCTACCCGCTCACGATTCATCGACTCACCGATCACTTTTCACGCATCGCTCTTCTTTTGCTTGTCCTTGTACTGCGGCACTTGTACGTCCCATAAACATCTCTGCTTCCGATATTCTTCAATAAGCTTGATTGTATCATCTCTTTCCCAATTCATTATGAAACACTCGCGTCAACAATACCCTGACAAGACCGCACAAGCTACAACAAGATGCCGGATTGTTATCGCTCATGGCTCGATAACAAAACTCACTGTCGCCAACAATGTTACTAACAATGTTGACGGAAAAAGTAACAATGTTACAGAAAATGTTACCAACAATGTTTCCAGTAACATTTCGGGGGAGGAATTGTTATCAACATTTTTCGAGTGCAAATAACGAAGTTATTAACAATTCCTCGACCGATGTTGATAACATTGTTGCCAACAATTTTGCGTTCGGTGTGAAAGGAAAGTTACTGAAAAATGCTAATAACAATGTTTTCAACAATTTTATCGTCCGGTCTGTAAAGGCCTTTAAAACAAACCTCCATGCTCCGGTCAACAGGTGGCAACACTGGTGTGGTTCCCCACCTTTCTTCCTCGATCGGTTTATCGATATAGTGACTGTGAATCAACTGGCTTCGTCCACACCAATTGTTCTCGGATCAATTATAAATAAATAAATTCAATTATAAAAATTCCGTCTATACCTCAAAAAACACAATAATTTCTCAAGGTGAATTCCCTTCAGGCTTATCGTATTCAGGGAGCGAATTTAACGCCGCGTACCTCAATAGTACACTTCTAAGTTGCAGTAAACCGATAAAAATCTATCGTCTCGGGGTAGATGAAAATTTTTGAAAATGGCACCCATAAAATGGAATTACCCGAGTAAAGATGGAAAGTATAATAGCTGGCACCCAATACGCGTTTTACGGCGCCCCTACCGAGTTTTATAGCTGTTTGATGATCAGGGCATTAAATTCAACTTGAGGCGCTTCCTGTTCTCATCTCAGCCGAAAATTCGGAGCGGTAGTGTTGAAAATTACCGCAAGCATTATGAACAGACCGTTTTTTACGAGATTCTGCTGCTGATGCTCGAATTCGACATCGGCATTGAAGAAAAATCAATTTCCCACATTATCCCCCATGGAAATATTATTCGAAATACGATTATTCATAAGGCGAAGTTCTCTTTCGGCTATTGGCTGCGCGAATTTCGGAAGGAAGTGAATTTGAGCGATGGCGTCACGAGCTTGGTAGACTCATAAAGCAGGAAGCGAAGCGAAAGCGATGGCTGTTGGCTTTAGGAGAGAATAATGAAGACGAAGAAGACAGTTCGAAACTTTGCGGTCCCTTTGTCAAGAAGTCATTTCACTGTACAGCGGCATGGAACTAGCCGGAGTGATGTATACCGAAGTGGTTCACCGGAGGATCGAAACAGAAGCTGAGCTTTGCCTTTCGGGTTCACTATTTTTGAGGAAGGGCGAAAAGTTTTTTAAACGAAAGATTCCCGAACGTTAGTGGAATATTGTTCTAGAATACCAAAAGTTGGCGATACGCGAGGGATTTGTGATATCGGAGCTGTGTGGGAGTAAATATATTGAAATACACTTAGATGTGTTCTACTCATCGCCCTGAATTCATAGAGTACCCACAAGATGGGGTGCAAAATTAGAAGAAACAATTTGGCCGGGGGGGGGGGGGGGTTTGGGCTTATTGATTTTTGATTTTTTTTTTCAAATCCCAAGAGCCATCGAGAGCTCCGGAGTCAATTTACGTTATCCTGTCATCTTAATAATTCCTTCTCCATGTCACTGTGTTGTCACTGTCATTCCATCGTTGAACAATATTATCAACTATTATCTAGTCTTAGTTGTGGGAGATGCCGCTGACCACTTCATATCACTGGTGATGACTCAATGGCAGAATGATTTCATGATACCATGACCCGTTGGATAAAATTATGACAATTTTGGAACTCGATGGTTTGTCGATTTGAGAATAACTTACTGATCACGACGGATATGACGCAGTGTTGCCATGTCTCCCGTTTTTTAGGGAAAACCCCCAAAAACGTGCACACAATTACGTCCTTTCCCCTACATCCTCTCTCAATCTCATTTTTTCTCTCCATTTTCTACTTCATTTCTATAAAAAGTTGAAATTCTGGTAATTTATTTATTTTAATATTTAATGTTTAATATTTTAAATATTTATTACTTCTCTAATAAGGTTTTTTAATATTTATTAGCTAATAATTTTTTTTTCATTACCGCATCATGAAAAGTAGTTTTCATTTGCAGCAAAGTTCCCATTTTCAGCCGACAGTTAAAAATTGTTTACTAAAGAAACTGAAGCAACAATTTGTCAGGCTCCTTATTTTTGCTTCAAATAGGTATTGAACTATGTGCAGAAATTTTACGATTCCCAGAAATTCTTCTATGCGATGCAAAATATTGGACAGTCTTTTTTGCAGAATATATCCCCTCACCCGCAATATTGATGAGCGGAGTCTATTTTGATATCCCTTGAATCACGCTTCACTCGAAGAAAAATCCCCAACGCTTACTTCTTTTCGTTTGAAAAAAATTACCATTTTCCCCTTTTTTAACCGACTTCAAACAAGGAGGAGATTACTATAGTTGACTTGCGGGTTTTTTTTTTTCTTATCGACGGTTCCCCCAAACAACCGGGTCCTGGCAACACTGATATGACGAGTGAAAAGCTCACTAGCGCTTTTAGTTCCGTCCCCGCGTACACTATCATTAGACTGATTGGGAACAATTTTCTTCCAAGAGCAGTCAAGCCGAGGAGAAGAAGGCTTCACAAAGTCCTCTCCTTCCCCCATCATTACGCATCTGCTGGTCTTGATCGTCTTGTTTAGAAGAGAGAGAGAAGAGACAGAAGGCTACGATGGAAAAGTGGAGTTGAACGTTGTTTGGCCGAAGTAGCGGAGGGATGAGAAAATAATGACGAAGTTGAAAGGTTAATTTTAGGCGATGGTGTAGCTACACCAGCCCAGCCCATGCTGACGTCTTCTTTTATATAAAAAGGCCTCCAAAAGTTGACTGTCGCGCTACTCAGCGGCCCATTTCGTCTCTCGCTTCCTATCTCTCCGGGGCCTTTTTCTTTGTTAAAGTTTTCCGTTTCCGCTCGGCTAGCTGCTATCCTGTAACTAGCGCCGAGCTGTGACAGACGACTTAACAGCTCATTTTGCGACGAAAAGAGCCTCCCCGAGTCAATTAATTTTGACGGACGGGTGAGAAATGCTCGACAAGGCGCAATCCGTACTAGGCGTCGACGTTATGGAATGTGGAGTTGAAACTTTTTTTTTTTTTTTTTTTAGCGAAGAACGATTTTTTTTTCGGAAGCCGCTATTTAACATTGCTATATCAATATAATATATTGATTTATTCTATTCTATATGCACGCGTGTTGATATCTGAATAAAAATTTAACGCTCGAGCGAATCGCTTATTATTCATCCATTCGTCGCCAGTAGAATAAAATAACTGGCGGGATCTGTTCTTCGTATGCTCTCCGGTTGTTTTTTGCCGTTTCTGAAAGAGCATATTCCTGTCGCATTGGCGTCACTGCTTTGTCGCTGTAAGGCACGTTGGATGCGTTTGTTAGTTTTTTCTCTCGCAGAGAAAGCTGTGAGCTGAATTTTATAAACCGGACTTCAGCCGTTAAGCGCTAACTATAGATCGACGCGAGAGGGATTTTCGATTTCCATGAGAGGCGACTCTGAAGTTCGATTATTAGGATATCGTACTCAGTTAGGTCCTGAACGACTGCAGCTGACTGCGGTAGGTGGCACTGCGCGACCTTCAATTTCTCAACGTGTACAAGCCTTCAAAGAATTGGTAGCAGAGCGTGAATTGGTAGCAGAGCGTAAATTGGTAGCAGAGCGTGAATTGGTAGCAGAGCGTGATTCTCATTTTGAAAAATAATTTTCTCGCCATTACAGCCAAAAGAGGCATTTATCCTAAGTTAAGTTCCTTACACGGAAATTTCGAAGGGGTGCTAATTTGAAAATAGCAATAGCGATTTTTCTTCCACCCCCGGAGGCCTTTTCTGACGATTCTCGCTCTTAAAGGCCCTGTCCGTGTTCGAAATTATTCATGCGGGCGGCAATTAACATTCAATAGGCAGTCGTGTACGAGCTCATTTGGAATACATTTCTCCGTTTGGATTAACAATTCAAAACCCCCCTTTTCCGAGTTTCGGATTCCCCTTCCGCCCTGCTCTCGTTTCACTTAAGCACCGACACTCCCTCTTGTCAGATTACGCACTACAATTCCCGACAATTCTTCCGCCTCGTTGTTTAATTATTTTTTCACCGCTTCGCATAAAGGCCTCACAAAGGGCGAACAATATCTCTGCTCCGGGTAACAAAGAGGTACACATGTATTGACTTATGAATTTACGTCGTGGAGCGCGTATTATATTTTTTTAACGTTAACCAAGATTATTGAGCACAAATAGGATTATATCATTTACTGATGCTGGAGCGCGCAGATTATTTCTTCGAGTCAGAAAAGTGCGTAGATATTTAAATTGTAATTTTTGGCCCTGCAAAGGGCCGTTGAGGTGAGGAATGTAACTGTTCGGAACGAATCATTCTCTTGCGT
This sequence comes from Tupiocoris notatus, assembly GCA_037159825.1. NCBI lineage: Eukaryota > Metazoa > Arthropoda > Insecta > Hemiptera > Miridae > Tupiocoris > Tupiocoris notatus. The sequence continues at coordinate 24,601 of JASJUZ010000482.1, forward strand.
TAGTATTTTAGTGTTCTTCAGATCATAGCAGGTACACGCGGAATACGAGGTGAACAATATTTAATTATGATTACAATTTACTGAATTTTTTTGGCCCCGAAAAGGGCCGTTGGTCTTCAACAGGGCCATCATTCCAGAGTGAGTTCACCAAGTTGACGTGATGATCTGGTGAAAATGAAGACATTTTACCTTGGTGTCAAATAGTAGCACTTTAAAGGGCCATTGAAGGCTTGACGGCATAAAAAAAAGAATATTTTTGTTTACTAAGGGATTTTTAATTTACCTTAGGTTGGTCTAATTACATTTTATCAAAAGTATTTTTTTCTGTGCCTTCTCAAGATACTTTTTGGCTATTCAAAGGGCCTTATAACAACTATGTTCAGCCTATTAAATAAATTCAGCATTAATTTGTGACTTTCAGAGTGAATCAAACTCGTTAATCTTTCATCAGCTGGTCTCCTAATAATCAACGGCCCTTTTACAGGCCACTATCTCAGCGTACAAGCTTTGACAGATCAATCAAAGTAAAAAAAAAATATTGTTCCTACGAGTTTGATACCAGTAATGAAGAGGCAAGATGAAAATTATGTTGGATTATCTGTGAAAAGAAGAGCATTCTGAAGCTAAACATGCTCCTTGGCAGTTATTATATTCGAGGCCTATGGACACGCAGGACAGAGATCTAATTTAGTGTAGCGAAGTGATATCGGAAGAAAGAGAAAATGGGCAAGGGTGAAACAGAGGGGTGAACGTTGGTGGATCTGATCTTGCTCTTGTTCTATGATGACAGCGCTGCGAGGCACGCTACCTACCGTGCCAAGGTAACATTAGCTATCTGCGTCCAACCATCCAGCAGCTAACATCCTCCTTCCGCACCGCGGGGGTCTAGGTGAATCTAATTGATCAAAGATTCCGCTCGTCCTCTCATCCAACCACTTACCTAATACAGTGATAAAACACATACGATCTTTCACTCTAGAGAGCTCACCCTACGACAGAGAATTTTCGCGAAAAAAGACAAACTTCAGAAAATTGATTTACCCGCGTTCGGATTAGTTTCGAATTATGGGGAATTTATTTTTACTTCAGACTACGGAGAGTGTATCTTGGTTGTTTTTTGCTGAAAATTGATGGAAGAAAATTTTCTGGACACAATAATCTTCACGATTGAAATCACGCTCTGCTACCAGTTATTCGACCATCAATCTAATGTAAGCATTTTACTTCCTCGCTAGGTGAGTCCCGTCGCAAGATTCGGGACAGACTCTTCTGTCAAGACCGATTGTACACAAATCAAGTACTGGAATTAATTCGAAAACAAATTTTTCCACTTTGGAAACAATTTCCAATTCCGCAGTTTAACGATTTTCCGAATATAAATCCCGACGCCTGTGGAAAATACATTTGAAGGGACAACTGAGCCGGGGAATAATTCATGTTTCGATATCCGCGGCAGGGAAATCGGCCGGTGAAGTGAAAAGGGATTCGGACGGGGATATCAAGACGGCGGCGGTTCATTAAACTTTCAAAGAGATCCTTCCTCTTTCCGAGCAAGAAGAGTCGGCTTCGACAAATGGAATAAAATCTCGCTTGTCCTTTTTTGGGCAGATTATTTAAACGGATCGGATAAACGAATTATGCGTCACAAAAGAGGAGTAAATGACATTGAGACGGGAAGGGAGAGAAAAAATATACAATGAGATAAAGAGCGGGAAAGGTACTGTCACGGCTATTGACACTGCGTAACTTGCCTTTCCTAAATTGATTAGAGGGTCTGTCTTCTTAAACAATTACATTTTTTCTCGATACCTGCTATTCCTTGTCTTTTCTTCCCTCTCGATCTGTTGATCCTAAGGTTTTGATTTAAATTCAACGTCGGAAAAGGAGGAAAATACGGCCAAGAATAGCTGAGAAGGTATTCGGTTGATTCGAAGTGAAATTGAATTTATTTTAGGGTGAAATAAACTAAGCTTGATATTGCCTAAATACACAATTGAGGGTTTCAGTTAATGAGGAGCATTGTATAATATATAAATTGATCGATCAATATTTGGTCACAAGACTGTCTTTCTTTGAGCTGCTGGATTGTCTTTGAGCTGTTGCTGTAATGAAAAGGGCTCGTTACAAAATTTGGCCGCGTATAAGTCGAACCTAGCGAGAACGTAGGCGTAAATCGAATGGCAATCCAGTAGATAGCGCCATCGAACAACTGGTAGCAGAGCGCGATCTCTTGAAGTCGACAGGAGGTAATTATTATTTCTCAAGGTTCCCTACCTATTCCAACGATGACAAGCATTTTCAACACGTACTTTTCAGCTACCTTATTCTGAAAACATCCGCGGCGTGCTCTTCATGCGTTCCTCCTGGATTAAACTCATAACATTCGTATCACTCGCGCATCACAACACGTGAGAGAATTCTATTTCCAGAGCCATCCATTTCCAAGAGCTGTCCGTCTGGCGCATTGTGCCTGCTCCAACGGCCGCCGACTTCAACGGGGGTTTTTCCATCCCTAAGTCTCCTGCATCGAGGTGGGAAGGAGGGCAATAATATATTTTCCACGCTACTTACCTGTCCCATCAGTCACGCGAGTCCTCGACGTTACATCCTTTTCGCTCCTTTTTCTTCCCGCATCAGTAGCCAGCGGCAACTATGGCCTACCTGTTGTGAGTTCGACCGCTATCTTCCTTCAGCAGCCGACACTGATAGCCCGGCAAGGCTGCTCGGTACCGGTCTTGAAACAGAAGATGAAGAATATGGTGATTTTTGGTTGAGAATGAGGACTATAATGAAGAGGCAAGAGGAGAGTTGCTGTTTATATCCTTAAAAGTCTTTTGATAATTTTTTGCAGGATCCGTAAGTGGCCCTCCACCACCCCCACCCAGCCGGGTCAGCAAAGATAATGACGTCACCGTTGAAATTAAAGCGAGGATAGCAGCAGGGAATAGATGTTTCTGGGGCGTCCAGAAAGCCCTCAAGTTCCGAAGACTGTCCAGGAAAGCCAAGCTGACTGTATACCGGACTGTAATTAGGCCGGTAGTCACGTATGGAAGCGAATCCTGGGTGCTCACCAAGGCCAGTGAGCGGATGCTGAACTGCTGGGAAAGGAAAGTCCTTCGGAAAATCTTTGGACCGGTGTGCGAGAGTGGGGTTTGGAGGAGCAGACGCAATTCCAAACTCCGAGCACTCTACGGGGAGCCGGCTATTGTGGTATTCGTGCGACGGGGGCGGCTGCGATGGCTGGGACATGTGCAGAGTATGGAGGATGGAAGATTCCCGAAGCGGGCAATGAACGGGTGGCCAGGAGGGAGAAGACTCCAGGGAAGGCCTCGACTATGCTGGATTGACGACGTCGAGGACGACCTAAGAAAGCTCCAAGTTCGTGGATGGAGACGGAAAGCCCTCGATCGAGGGGAATGGAAGCGGATTGTCGAGAAGGCCCTGGCGCTACAAGGACCGTAGTGTCACAAGAAGAAGAAGAAGAAGTAAGTGGCCCTCGTTGGCTGTCGGACTCGGCTGATTATTGACCCATTGGCGAATCATTTCGACTTTGCCGAGTTTGAGAAGCAAACTGATCTCGATGGCAGGTGATCCGAGCCTAACGAGATGGAGTAGTGACGAATGTGTTTCTGATGATTCTACATTCAATGCGCTCTTCGTCGAAACAACCGCGAATCGAGGCTTGCCCTGGCCATCCTATTGTATTTTCGTCCTGTAGGGGTCGGGGTCGTAGAAATTTTTAATGATCGATCGATAGCGAGACCGGTTAGCTAATTGGACACTCGTTCTGGATGCGGTAACAAGCAGTACACGATGGAGAACACTATTCGTAAGCAATGAATGCCGGACGGGAAACATTTTCCCGTTTGTATTGATTATTTCACGACGGCGTTTCGAAAAGCGGCGCGTGGATGTTTCAGAGCTGTTATCGCTTCGAAAAACCTTCAATAAAATTAAAAATAATTTCACAGAGGCTGGGAGTTCGTTGGAGCTTTCACGCTCTGCTACCAGTTTTTCAGCTGCGCATTCCCGCTGGGCATGGTCCGCCAGTTCGCATTCTCGGACCCAGTAAAAGCAGTTCATTTTGGTTCCCGTAGAGTCAATTTTGCTTGACCGATTAGTCAGCAATCATATCCTACTGGCTATCGACCTTCCAGATTTCGTATAATTAAAATTTAAAAAAACTATTCAAACCCATGTTCTAACAAGTTGAGCAATTATTCAACTCTTTTCTCCAACTTCCATGGCTTCACTTTGGCAATCAACGTAAGCAATCTAACTCCTAGATCCGCCGTAAGTAGGTTAGTACGACTCGGAAACGCATGGCTTCCATTTCTTGATTATCTTGGCCTCCGTTGTCGGGAAGAGTTAGCGATCCGCTGAGTCCAGACTCCGCTGGGAGATGGATGAAACGGATAACAGCTGTAGGCACCTTGGTTAGACAAATCGTTCTACTCTAGGACAGCGGCAGCTACTTCGGTGGCTCATCGAGTTTTCCTTGTCCGATGATTATATCGGCTCCTCGAGAATCGCGAGGACTTTTGATATTGTTGCGATTCGTCGTCGATTATTCCTCGGTTGTAATTCCCGATGGTTCTGAAATTATCTTAAGTATCTGGAATGATTTTGGCAAAAATAATGTTCGTGTTTAGATTGACCATGAGTAGAAAGCTGTAATTTTCGTCGTTCGAAATGCATAGGGTAGAAATTTCAATTCTGCTCCGCTTTGACTGTACTTTCACTCGACGTACCTTCTCTTCGCTTCGATTCTACTTTCACTTTACTTTCGCCCCAACTCGGCTCTACATTCGCTCCGCTCCGATTAGGTATACTTTCACTTCGATACGACTCTATTTTCAATTCGCGTCAAGTGTGCTTTCACTTTACTTTCACTCAGTTTTGACTCTACTTTCTCTCCGCTTCAACTCTACTTTCACTCTTATTCGGCCCTACATTCGCTCCGCTTCAATTAGTTATACTTTCACTTCGATGTGACTCTATTTTCTATACGCTTCAAGTGTGCTTTCACTTTACTTTCACTCCAATTGGACACAACTTTCTCTCCGATTCCACTCGCTTCGACTATACTTTTGTTCCGCTTTGACTACACTCGGCTTTTACTATGCTTCACTTAGTTAACACTCAACTTTCACTCCTCTTCAACTCTACTTTCTCTTGGTTTCGACTCTACTTTCACTCCGCGTCAACTCTACTTTCACTCTGATTCGGCTCTACGTTCGCTCCGCTTCAATTAAGTATACTTTCACTTTGATACGACTCTATTTTCACTTCGCGTCAACTGTGCTTTCACTTTACTTTCACTCCGATTCGACTCAACTTTCACTCCGGTTTTACTCACTTCGACTATACTTTTGCTCCACTTTGACCACACTTTACTTTACTCGGCTTCGACTATACTTTCACTCAGTTTAGACTCAACTTTCACTCCGTTTCAACTCTACTTTCGCTCCGCTTCAACTCTACTTTCACTCCAATCCTGCTCAATAATACCCTATCCCGTTGAAAAATTAAATTACTCCATTGATTTTTTTTCTTCAATTTACGCCGAATTTCCTCCTCAAGTTCTGCTCTCGTGTCGAATATCGTTTTCAATTGATTCTTTTTTCGCAGCGCGATATTGAGTTTGCGATTTCGCTTAAAAAACTTGAAAGCTTTCCAACGGCCGAATAATGATTCAACTAAAAACGATGTTTCGCTTTTGCGTCGCGACGTTCTTTTACTTAAAGTCGAAGTTGTTGACAGGCCTTCGTCGGTCGTTCGATTTCAGCATTTTATAAACATTTACCCGCCGTCGAATATTTTTCCCTTGGAAGGCGGCGTGAAAAAGCGTCGCCGAAGGTTTTCTTTAGACGATGCCGTTGTTAGCTGAAATTAGGGGTTTTTTTATCCTCTTTTCTCCAACCGGCTTGTTCAATCTTGAGAGTTCAATTTTTCCCCTCCTCGTCGCCCTTTTCACGTTTGCTCCCGCCGCCTTTCGCGTTTCCATTTCGCGATAAGATGTTTACAAGTCAGTTAAACAGTGTTCCCTTCTTGGGCGAGAATCGCATAATAAAAGCGTCCGAAGATGTGACGAGTTGGGGAGTCTAGCGGCTTTTGTGAATGGAGAGAAAGAAAATGTCGGGAGGGTGCTATTTATAGTCCGCAAAGGATAATTTTCCGCAACGTCGCCCTCGATCCGGTTCAGAAGAAAGCCAGTGAATAGATTGGAATTAATTATTTTCGCCCGCCTTACTCCTCAATGCAAGGAAGGATTGAAACTCGATTCCGCGACGCGGATGATGCTTCGCGACAGGCTGTTAGAAGCTTCTGGGGACCGACAAATGCTTTCCCGGGAGAAACTGTCGGTGAAAAATCGAAAGGGGAAAAATTTAGAAGAAGGGGTTTTTTCAACAAGAAATATAATAGGAAATTAAAAAAAAAAGAAGTTGTTTTCGATGATTAATAGTTGTTATGTATGATATTATTTAATCTATAATATTTTGATTTTATTATACTATGTATAGAAATATTTTTCTTATGTTTATTAATTATTATTCAACGGTTTAAGTTTTTTAAATTCGTCTGAGAGTGCAGAATAGCGAAAATTGCCGTGAAAATGTTTTAACTGGGCTGTGGGATAATGTTAGCTCGATATCGGTTTATAGACTCGGATGATAAGGCTAATTCTGATGATCAGTCCGCCTCAAAACGGGCTAGTCTTCATTCTAAGAATGCTAACTGACTAAGACGTGGGTGGGAGAAGGAAGGGACCGAAATGAAACGCCGATCCTTTAAACGTTCTAGCGCGTTCAACAAATGGTAGCAGAGCGTGATTTCAAAAATTGACCTCCTAACCGCTACTCTTAATCCGAGTTTACAGGAGTCCTCATGTTGCCACTGGAGAATTATTTCTTCGACCAATTCCTTACGGATTTCTCCTAGTGAATTTATCCCCCGTAAAAAAACGCGGCGATATCTTTGATTCGATCGTCGAACCGAATACGGATTCCTCGGGATGGGAATTGGAGCAATATTCTTGATAGGAAAGAGTCTCATATGGAGTAACCCTTGGTAGGTTCACGTAGAACGACCTGGTCGGTCCCAATGCAACCAGTCGTCGCCGAGGGCCGACCTCCGTCTCGTAAATAATGAAACTCAGTTCGCCTTCCGGTCTTCGTTTACATATAGAAAGACTTTTGAAGGTGGAACCGTGGGGCAAATGATATCACTCGGGATGTAGGTACTAAGGCCATGTCCTATATTCAAAAGCAAATGCGACATCATTGCTACACGAGGCTTTCCTTTCGATAGCTATCGACAGCATTTTACCTGTTCCGTATGCTGCTGTTCGTAATAATCGTACATTTTTCCTCTCCATCGCGCGATTTGTTCCACCTGTCGGTAAACGGGTTCGTTCTTTTTCGAAACGGTTTTTCCGTTTAAACGGGAAAAGTAAGGCAAACGGGAGAACGGTTGAAATTGGCGCGAAATCGCGAAAATCGCGTCGACTCGCGAAGCTGTAAAACGAATAAAACTTTGTGGAATAAACTGCGTTTGCCAAAATCTGCAAAATAAAAAACTATAGAATTCTGCAAATTAAAAAAAAAAATTAAAAATTATAAAACTGGTTGCGAACTTTATGAAGGCAAAAACGGCTACAATTATTTGCCAAACTGCGAAAACGGTTATAAATTAAATGATAAAAAATAAAAAACCGGTAAAATTGAAATAAAACAGCATACGAATACTGGAAAAAAGAAAAAAAAAACTGTAAATGGCGAAAAACTGTTCAATAATTCCGCAAGATTGCTTAAATTGCCGAAGAAACTTGCGAAATTGTGAGACGGTAAACTGTTGAAAAAACGCCAAAGAAACGTGCACAAATGAATGGGGAAAACAGCTAACGCGTAAAAATGGAGAAAACAATTCGACGAAATTGCCAAAATGGCGGAAACGGACGCAGAAAACCTGTAAAACGAAAATAAAACTGCTAAGATGGTGAAAATCTGCAGTCGGAAAAACAAAAAAATAATGCAAAACTGTTTGAGAATGGAAAATTTCAAAAATTGCCAAAATCTCGAAAAACCTGCAAAAAACTGCAAAACTGAAAGAGTGAAAAATTGCGAAAATTAAAAGAAAAACCGTAAAACGGCCAATAACTGCTAACGATTTTCGCGAAATTGCAGAAACTTGAAACAAAACCGCTAAAGAAAAAACCCCTGCATAATATGAAAAAAGTAAAAAATCGAAGAAAAAAACACAAAAAACTGTGTAAGTGGAAAAAACTTTGGCGAACTACTGTGAAATATTCTTGCGAAATTGCGAAAATCGCAGAAACTGCCAAAAAAAAACCACAAAACGGAAAAAATCCTGCAAAACATGCAATAAAAACCTGTGAAATAGAAGGAATGAAAAAAGATGAACTGCAAACGATGCAAAACAAAACTCAGAAAACGTCAAAAAGTTGCAAAAAAAAAAAAAAAAACAATAATTAAAAAAACGCTAAAATTGGAAAACCTGTAGAACTCAACAAATCCTGAAAAAAATTGACAAAGAAACTAGGAAAACGACAGATTGTCCTGCAAAACTGTTGAAAATCCTCAGTGCAAACAATCTTCAAAACGCCCAATATTTTCATAGAAGTATGAATCTGCACAGGTCTACCTGATAACAACGTGAGATAATCAACTAATGATGTTTCCCCGAGAGTAAAAGCTCCTCGGTTTCCTTACGCGGAGGACTCTTCATTCGCTCCGGACCTCTGTTGCTAACGCTGTGATAAATTATTTTCAACTCCTCTTGAACTGAGAGCTAGAAAACAAGGGTCGGACCTCTTCCGTTCTACGTTATGTGGGTGCTCGTGGCCCCTTTTCCAGTAAAAGCGGCTTAAATATTTAATATCGGCTCCTTCACACTTGGCGCTCGGCTATCCCTGGCGGCATTGAGGCGGTAGAGGGTAAATTGAGTCAAACTTAACCTTCCTTCCACCCCTAAGAGTAACTCGAGTAACAAAAACCCCGTTTTCAGGTCGAGGGTCCCCCTCGTTTTTGGATAGACTCGGACTTGCCTTTTTTCCACCATTTAATCGTTGAGAAAATCCAGCTCCAAAATTTCGCCCTGTTTCGGCTCTGTTTGACCAACGTTGTTCTGCAACATGTATGAGATCGAAACGAAAAACAAATTAAAATGAGCGTATTGAGAAGAAACTCATGCCGCCGAAAGGAAACTGATGTTGCTCTGGTGCTCGAAAGCTCTAGTGTTTATGCACTGAAGGGCTTGAGTGCGAACTTGAGTGGTGATACCGTTCATGTTAGAATAACGATAAAGAAACTAGTTAAATTGAAGAGCGGGGAAAACTGCTCGAATGGGAAACGAGGAAAGAAACCGGTCGAATGATAAAGGAGATAAGGAACACGTTGAATAAAAACGTGAAAAGAACTGATTAATGGGAATCTGCAAAAGAAACCAGTTAGTAGGGAAATTAGTGAAGAAACCGTTTTAGATTTTAGAAAAAACGAACAAGAAACAGTTTAGGATTAAAAAAAAAAGAACAAGAAACCTTTAGAATTAAAACGTACAAGAAACCGACTGCATTTATAAACAGAGGAAGAAACTGGTCCAAAGAAAAAATGACAAAAGAAACCAGTTGAACGAAAACGCGAAAAGAACGGGTTAATATAGGATGCTGCATAGGATTCCATTTACAAGGAAAATGAGAGGGAAAGAGCTACACGCTATGATATAATAATGGAAGTAAAACATTTTCAAGTCTTGGAGCGAAAGGTAACTACTATGTAGTGGCCAAAAGAGTGCTGCAGTGTTAAAGGAGAAGAGTGCTAAAAAAGCAGAAGAGTGCTACAGTATAAGAGCAGAAGAGTGCTGCAGTATAAGAGCAGAAGAGTGCTACAGGATTAGAGGAGACGAGTGCTACAGAGTTGAAGTGGAAGATTGCTAGAATGTTGGAGCAGAAGAGTGCAACAGTGTTTTAACAGAAGACTGCTACAATATAAGAGCAGAAGAGTGCTTCAGTGTTAAAGTAGAAGAGTGCTACAGTGTTAAAGCAGAAGAGTGCTACAGTGTTAAAGCAGAAGATTGCTACAGTGTTAAAGCAGAAGAGTGCTATTGTGTTTTAACAGAAGGCTGCTACAATATAAGAGCAGAAAAGTGCTTCAGTGTTAAGGGAGAAGAGTGTTACCGAGGTAAATCAGAAGAGTGCTTCACTGTTAAGGTAGAAGAGTGCTTCAGTGTTAAAGCATAAGAGTGCTACAGTGTTACAGGAGAAGAGTGCTACTGAGTTAAAGCAGAAAATTGCTAGAATGTTGGAGCAGACGAGTGCTTCTGTTTCAAGGTAGAAATGTGCTAGATTGTTGAAGCAGAAGACTGCTACAGTATAAGAGCAGAAGAGTGCTTCAGTGTTAAAGCAGAAGAGTGCTACAGGATTAGAGGAGAAGAGTGCTACAGAGTTGGAGCGGAAGATTGCTAGAATGTTGGAGCAGAAGAGTGCTTCATTGTTAAGGTATAAGAGTGCTACAGGATTAGAGGAGAAGAGTGCTACTGAGTTAAAGCAAAAAATTGCTAGGATTTGGAGCAGAAGAGTGCTTCATTGTTAAGGTAGAAGAGTGCTACAGTGTTAAAGCAGAAGAGTGCTACACTGTTAAGGTAGTAGACTGCTACAGTATAAGAGCAGAAGAGTGTTAGAGTGTTTGAGGAGAAGAGTGCTACAGAGTTGGAGCGAAAGATTGCTACAAAATTTTAGCAAAAATGTGCTGTAGCGTTTCAGCTGAAGAGTGCAACAGTAGTGGAATATTTGCCACCTGTATCAGCGTAAATTTTTTTCAGTTTCTCAAAAACCATCTCATCGGTAGCGTGAAATTTCAGTCCAATCCGATTCTTGCAAGGCTTCGGCTGACGAGCTATAAATCGATCGTCGTAGCGAATTACGGCCGACAGAAACGGAACGACGATTAGGTCAAAGCGGAGTTGGACGCCCTCCCAAAGAGGTCGGTCACTAGCTGTTGGAAATGTCATCTTATTATTGCCCACCTGACTCCTTCCCAGTTGGCAGCGAGTCTCATTAGCGGCCCCACTAATAATACCAACTTTGCCGGTGAAACGCGCATCCTTTGACGGCAATCCTCTTCCATATTAGCGACCCTTCAAACGCAACTCGGGTTTATCAATGCGCAGACTGTGTCGAAGTTTGCCCTCGCTCGTATCATCGCCTTCGCTTCGAATATAATTCACTCCCGCAGCTAACGACTGAGTACAATGTTTCCAACCGAAACCGCCGAGTCCCCGACCGCCATCAAAGTTGAGTAAATTGATATTTTGAAAGCGGGCAACACGTTGCAGGGTTGTTATGGTGATGGAAGAGTTCCCAGGTGATACGGAGCGAACTTGCCTTGTTAGCTTCGCGCTGACTACGATGATTTAAAGGGAACAGAACTCATCTCCGACTCCCCGGACAAGGGGAAAAGTTTCACTTCGATTCGCTCCCCCTCTGATTAGTTAACCGACTTCGTCGGCATCAATTAGACGTCGAACGTTGAACTTTTAATAATATCCAAACCGAGTTCGAAGACGTTGTAAAGCATTCGTCGAATTCAAATGTTTACGGAGGCGGACCATTGTCAACAATTGATATTATGATCTGCTCTGAACGAGAGATAATTTATTTAACACTTATGAACTGTGTAGAAATCTTCTGCTCTAATACTGAAGCACTTTTCTGCTCTAATACAGAGCACTCTTTTCTCTAACACAGTAGCACTCTTGAGCTCTTCCACTGTAGCACTTTTCTGCTTCAACATTGCAGAAGATTTTATACGGTTGCACTCTTCTATCTTAACACTGTAGCCTTCTTCTGCTCTTATATGGTAACACTCTTCTCTAACATACTAGCACTCTTGACCTATAACAGTGTAGCACTCTTCTGCTCTAATACTGTAGCACTATTGAAATTTCACTTAAAAGCACTCATCTGCTATAACATTATAGCACTCTTCTCCTTGAACACTGTAGCACTCTTCTGCTATAACACTGTACTACTCTTCTGTCTTAACACTGTAGCACTTTTCTGCTCTAATACAGAGCACTTTTCACCTTTAGCCCAGTAGCACTCTTCAACTCTACCACTGTAGCACTCTTCTGCTCTAATACAGAGGACTTATCACCTCTAGCACAGTAGCACTCTTCTGTCTCAACACTGTAGCCCAACTGTGGTTTTATATGGTAGCGCTCTTCTTTTACACAGCAGCACTCTTTTGCTATAACACTGTAGCACTCTTCTGCTCTGCCATTGTAGCACTCTTCTGTTCTCAAACTGTAGCACTTTTCTGCTCTAAAATTGTCGCGGTTTTTCTGACCTACACTGTAGCACTTTCCTGCTAATACTGTAGCAATCTTGAGCTTTTACATAGTAGCACTCCTTTGCTCCAACTCTGTAGCACTCTTCTGCTCCAATACTGTAGCCCTTCTTCGCTCCAAATCTGTAGCACTCTTCTAACGTAACACTGTAAGTAGCGCTCTTCTGTCCTGACACTGTAGCACTTTTCTGCTCTAATACTGTAGGACTCTTTTGCCCTAACAGTGTAGCACTCTTCTAACGTAACACTGTAGCGCTCTTCTGTCCTGACACTGTAGCACTTTTCTGCTCTAATACTGTAGCACTCTTTTGCCCTAACGTTGTAGCACTCTTCCGTTCCGAAGTTGTAGCACTCTTCTGTTCTAATACTGTAGCACTCTTCCTCTCTGACACAGTAGCATTCTTTTGCTATATTATATAGCACTCTTCTCCTTTAACATTGTAGAACTCTTCTGCTCCCATACTGTAGCGGTCTACCTCTAAAGCACTCTTCTCAGATTTCACAATTTTTTATCGTTAGATTGACATTTAAAATTTAGTCTGCAGCTATGGCAGAAGTTTTGACAATCAATTTAGCAATAATTCTCAGTTACCAATAATATTAATTTATATTTCTAATAGCGATAGGTTTAATTTGCAAGAATTGATTTTTTTCAATTTTCAGAAAAATTCATCTAACAATTAGGTGGAGAAATTACTTAAATTTGTGGCTCTACTTTGGGTGATGGTTTTTTTCCCCCAATGTTACACTAATCTAATACCGTAGCACTCTTATTTAACATTGTAGCGCATTTCTGCTGTAACACTCTCTTTCTAATTATCGTAGTAATGAGGTGCACTCTAGCGCTCTTCCTCTCTTGCACCCTCGTGCCCTGGAAGGTTAGTACCGTATTATTTGCTCCAGATAACTCCAGATAATCGTTTCGCCAGCTGTTTTCTCCGTTGACGCCCTTTCCGAAACCTTTAACATCACGGAATAAATCTTATTTCTCATAATGTCAACATTTTTTCAATTTTTAAATACCTACCTACTTTTTCAATGAAACAAAGCATGTACCGTTTTCTCATATTTTCTCTCTCCGTTTCAGGTAAGTTCGATTCATGGCCTCCGACTCATTTCCTAAGCGTAAGTTTCATATCTAAATATGAATTTGCTTTTGCACATCTGCTTCATTTTATCGCAACATTTCTCCCCGCGCTCGCTTTTATCGCTAGTCGTACGAGGGACCGTAATTGCGTCATGATATCGCGGTTTACAAGCCCCAGAAAGACCCCGTGACAGCTAGAACAAGATGCTTACATCTACCGAAAGGACACGTCTAACTGATCCCATCTCCGGTGGCTATAAAATATTCAATCCACATAATCCTCAGAGGGCTCCGAAACTCAGTCCCTGGATACGACGGAGTTAAGGGGAGAGAGTTATGCGATGTTTGACGTTCCGACTTGCTCGTTCATATACATAAATTCATATTATATACCTTGCAGAGACTGAGCAGCCTAGTTCAATCATTCAAAACGAATTCGCCGTAGATTGAGAACGAAGTTTGGAAAAAATGAAAAATTCATAATAACGGTTAATATGTAACGGAAGAGGAGATTGTCTGAATTTTCAGGATGATCTGTCCCGTCGTATGATATAGATTCGATTGGCGCCGGGTAAAATGAGAGTAATCTCACGAGAGTCGAATCGCATTCTTGACTTTGTCATATGGAAATTGCCAGTTGACCTTAGCGAGTAGCTCAGCTGAACCTTTCGGGAAGGAATTGCGCTAATAATAAAAATGCATGATGATTTTTTAAAACAAAAATTTATTCTTCATTAGGTGTATTCTTTTAACGATTTTTCAACTATCCGGCCCGGAGGACCATAATTTTCAACTGGATAATGGCGGATTTCGCCTTTAAAGGTCGTCGGTCAGCTCCTTGCTAATTGCCGGAGCTAAAAATGTCTCCCGATTTATTTTTACAGCACGTTGCGCTGTTCCGTGTTTACTCTGCGGCGAGAAAACCGTTTGTTTTTATGGGCGGTCGACTGCGGCGGACAGCACGTGCAGTTCGAATCGGAGGCCGTTTCTAATCCGGGGTCTTTCCTATAATTCCTGCAAAAATTCTAATCAGATATTCGATGAGGAATTTTTCGAGGCTAAAAATACTGCGACTTTTATTCTTTAGCCTTCGAATCGATATTAAAATTTAATATTCGCGAGTTGCGTATTGTAGAGGATTTTCGAGAGAAAAAACTGCGGTTACGACGTTTTCGGTCCGCAGCGGAAAGGGAGAGGAAAAGCCTGGGAGATCGCTTTTGTCTGCGAATTTGCCTTCGCGTGTATAAGTGTGCGTCGCAATGCAGGAGATTTTCCCCTTCGACAATATGCTCCTTCCTAGCTCTTCATGATGCTCCTCATCTCGAGCGTTTCTGCTCGGTATTCAATAAAACCAAGGACAAAGGGGCCGGAACCGATTTCTCGTCAGAGCGGCTCATTTCAATTTCATTACGAGAGCCCGGCTCAATAGGCAAAACTGAGCGTACATTATAAAGCAAATTGTACAAGAAGGAATTGGTTTATTCTCGATGCTGTTTAAATCGGTCGCAAAAATACGCTCTCTTCCGAGCCGCTTGACGTTTAAGGTTGTTCGCATTCAATAGATCAGGACATTGCAAGTCCTACATGCGATTGGACCTCTCTAGGAATGAGACTGAAAATTCTCAGGTTAAGAAAATAGCGGGACAATTCAAAAGCGTCAGGGTTTCGATTACTGAAACCTACTATCCGTCGCTAATTACAACTCCTATTGACATAGTTGGGCCATTAGCGTCAGCCGTTTGTTACGTGAGTCTAACAACCTGATAGAGGTAACTGTAGACGTCTCAATCAACGAGATTCGGCTCGTTAACAGAGTTTGATTGTATCAATCAACCAGGGATCTAAATTGCAACAAGACGGAACGTAAATTGCATGATTTTACATTATTATCTCAGAAAAGAAGCTCATTTAATCTAGATAAAATAAAGATAAAATAAGATAAAATTTGAAAAAAGAAACGGTCGAAGGCGTTTGTTCACGAGTAGATGATTTCAATCTCTATGGTCTCTATCGCTTGTCAAATGCAATACAGCGCCCCTGGCGGCCGAGCCGAGCGTAAGAATGATGAGGTGGCAATATAGGCCATTTTGGACTTGAATCGGTTAGGAATCGGCCAAATTGGTCTTAAATCGACAAGCAATCGGCCAAATTGGTCTTAAATCGGCAAGCAATCGGCCATATTGGACTGGAATCGGCTAGGAAAAAAGTCATCTGCAAATTTCAAGGGCATAATATCAATTTAATTCCAATTTTACCTCAACAATGTCAGATAAGAAATCTCAATAGATTAAATCTTATTCAACTTTTCTTCTCTCGCCACTAACTTCACTTGTTACCTGATAGAGGTTAACCATTGAGGTCACAATCAATGAGATTCGGCTTGTTAACAGAGTTTAATTGTATCAATCAGTCTCGGATCAAAATTGCAACAAAACGCGAATTGAAATGCATGAGTTTACATTGTTATCTCAGAAAAAAAGCTCATTTAATTTAGATACAATTTTAAAAAGGAAACGGTTAAATACTTTCTGTTCACGAGTAGATCATTTCAATCTCTACGGTCTGTATTGTATGTCGAATGCAATACAGCGCCCCTGGCGGCCGAGCCAAGCGTAAGAATGATGAGGTGGCAATGTCGGCCATATTGGTCTGAAATCAGCTAGAAAAACAAGTCATCCACAAAGTTCAAGTGCGTAATATCAATTTAGTTCCTACTTTACCTCAACAATATCAGATGATAAGTCGATAAATCTTGTTCGATTTCTCCCCATTATTCTTGAAATTGGCTTCTCCCTCAATGCAATGAAGATGGCGGACGGAAATCGAACCTTCTTTCGAATTCGCCTCCGAGTACATGTCTTGCATTACCGCAATTGTGCCTAGTCTTACAGAATAGGCTCAACGTCTTCCAGTGTTCTCGAGGCAGTTCCCTCACGATGGTGCCACTTACGAAATGGCGGAACGAGTGTTTAATGCCCTCCTTCCTCGCTCGTTCCAAGACAGTCCGTAAGCCGCTACATTACTCCCGTACAACGCAGTCTTTTCTTAGGGGCTCTAAACTCTTGTACTCTGAAAGTAAGTCGTCGAATTCCTCACGTCGACGAACTCCTTCAACCTCTCCGGATCTGCGACCTTTTTTCTCAAGCCCTTCAGCGTGGGGATTGTTCCCACGTCGGTCGAGGGCTTTTACCTCGATTGTATTTCAATATATTCATCCCGGTGTTGAAATTTTTATCTGGCATCGCAGCTGGAATTCAGTTTTGCTCTTGATTGCTTAAAAAATACGAGTGTTCGTCATAGCCTGTGAAGAGGACACAGTCGACTGCGTCCGCCATAACAGCATAACAGTTGGGCGGGCTCCAAATTGAGCGAGCTCATCTTCAAATTGCCGATAATGAGAGCTCGGATTTATTCTGACAGCTAATTAGCGTTGAGCTAATTAAATCAGCTGGCGTATTGGTTGATCCTGTTAATTATAAGCGGGGAAAATATTGATAAGAGGGCAATTAGTTTTTCCAGTGCTCGGGTCCTGCAATTAATATTTTCGTAACGAGGAAAGGTGGAAAACGAGATCCTATCGATTGTTGAGCTATTAGGAAATTCAACGCATTGGACAATTTTTCAAACTCAAGAGAGAAATCGTCTTGTGCTGAGTTTACCGATAGTTATGAAGAACCGATTGGACCTTCTGACAAGAATAAGCCGGAGTCAATGTAGAGAGATAATCTAACCAACTTCCAAAGCGCTAGTGTGCTCTGGAGAGGGAAAATATTTGAAATATGGGAGCGGTTGGAGTATGCTGGAAAAAAAGGTAGATTGCCACGACTGACCGATCAGCTAACCGGTGTCTCAATTGAGCTTTAAATCAATCAGTCCTGAATGCAAATTGACTTCATCAGATACAGAAAATACGATAACTCCTATTGCGAAATATTCAGCCTAGGGATAGTAAACTTGTGAGGGTTAGCTTTATTCACGTATCCGAGTACCTCCTTTGTTATTCTTCCGTTCTCCATGGTAAGCATCGCAATTCGACTGCAGTCGGCTCTGCGAATCATCTTCCGCCTTTTCCCTTCGGCTAAAAAGGGCAAATATGCAAAAAAGAAGTAATTTACCCGCTGTCGGCTTGGCAGCTCTATTACAAATGGCCTTTCTTGTTAAATCTCTTTCATTTTCTTCTCGACTCTCGGAAAGAAGTTGTTTACCAACCCTTCGCCCATGATAGACGTCAGTTTAATGGAAATTTAAACGGGACATAAGCGATTTACGTTTCCGTTCCTTTCTAAACTAGAAAAGTGCTCTAGGAAAAGATAAATCTCCCGAGACAAGCCGCGACTCGAGCCTACTAACCCTTGCCAGCAACTTAGTTACCAACAAGGGAATGGGCTCTTCCTTCAGAAATTCGAAGACCCGGGAAATGTAAAAGAGGGAGAAACAACTAAACCGAGGGGGAAAGTAGTCGTTCTTTCGAGTTGTTACTGCTGCAAAAATTTTCAAACTATTTTATGCCACCCGGGGGCTAAAAACAGCCGGAAAATGGCGCTCTCCTTCGAATGGCGTGGACAAATAGCTAGGTAGAATGCAAATATCAGAAGCCCAGTGTTGCCAATTGCTCTGACCATGTGTTTTACTAGGAACTACTTAATGGACGCAGAGAAGCGGCCATGTTCGGGAGCCTAGTTGGCTTCAAATATTGTACTTGACGAATTCTAGGTTTTCTGAACGCCAAAAGGCCGACCTAGGGCAGATAAACGGTTGTATCTAGAGAAGAATTGCGCTAGAATGATTCCATTCCTATCAGTACCAATTCTTGCCAATCAGTATCGATCCTTTCCAATTTTATCTAGATCTCCCGTTCCTGAACGGTTTCTCCGGGAGCCGCCCGTTTCATACAAAATCGCCCGCTCAAGACGCTTTCCATTACTATCTATAGCACGTGATTCGATTGAAGTAGACTCGGATGCGGTTCGCCTTATCTTAATAAACATCTGAGTCCACCAGGTAACAGGAAAAGTTGGCAGTGATCGGAGGGAGAGGTCGCGGGAAGACAAAATAGACACTAGGTTGGCAGTAAGTAGCAAGTCACTCGTACACGGTTCGAAGATGCGAGCCCAAGGGTGAATGGAGCTCTCGGGGAGCGGGGTATGGAAATGGAATTGAGCCCAAAGCGATTCTGGATGCCACCAGTCAGCCGCCTTCGCCTCCCAGATTAGATGCTGATCTAAATGTTCCGAGATTGAAGGTGATATCCTTTGCCTACTTTGCATCAATCACTCGCTTTAGCATCGGACGGGAAAACGCCGTCGAAACGCGACAGATTATTCATCGGTGTTTAATTTACTTTGAGAACATCGACAAATTTTCGTGCCTTCGAGAAATAATACCAGGATACCAGTTATTTAACAAAACTACCCTTAAATACCAGTAAATTTTTTAAACTTCCTTTAGATACCAGCTAAGTGATATGACTTACCTTTAAGAACAGTTGAGTATTAATAATTGGACACAGTGCAGTACGAAATATTACCTTTTAATTATAATCAAGTATTAAAATTTACGTTTAGTAACAGTTAAGTATTGAAATATTACCTTTTAATTATAATTAAGTATTAAAATTTACCTTTAATAGCAGTTAAGTATTGAAATATTACCTTTTAGTTATAATTAAGTATTAAAATTTACCTTTAATAGCAGTTAAGTATTGAAATATTACCTTTTACTTATAACTAAGTATTAAAATTTACCTTTAATAACAGTTAAGTATTGAAATATTACCTTTTAGTTATAATTAAGTATTAAAATTTACCTTTAATAACAGTTAAGTATTGAAATATTACCTTTTACTTATAACTAAGTATTAAAATTTACCTTTAATAACAGTTAGGTATTGAAATATTACCTTTTACTTATAACTAAGTATTAAAATTTACCTTTAATAACAGTTAAGTATTGAAATATTACCTTTTAGTTATAATTAAGTATTAAAATTTACCTTTAATAACAGTTAAGTATTGAAATATTACCTTTTACTTATAACTAAGTATTAAAATTTACCTTTAATAACAGTTAGGTATTGAAATATTACCTTTTAGTTATAATTAAGTATTAAAATTTACCTTTAATAACAGTTAAGTATTGAAATATTACCTTTTACTTATAACTAAGTATTAAAATTTACCTTTAATAACAGTTAAGTATTGAAATATTACCTTTTAGTTATAATTAAGTATTAAAATTTACCTTTAATAACAGTTAAGTATTGAAATATTACCTTTCAATTACAACTAAGTATTAAAATTTACCTTTAATTGCAGTTAAGTATTGAAATATTACCATTTAATTATAATTAAGTATTAAAATTTACCTTTAATAACAGTCAAGTATTGAAATTTACCTTTGGATACCAATCAAGGATCAACTATTACATTTGAAGGCCGTTTAAAATCAAAAGTACTAAATTTGAGCACCATTCGATACCAATTATTCATTAAACCAAGTCTCGGTTACTCGCTCATTCATTCACCTATCTGAAAGAGAATGTTTCTTCGGGCTAAAGACCTCAGTTCCGTTCTAGTTGTGTAGACCTGACATGACGTTAAAAACCAGGGGAAGTTGACACGAAACGTCAAGTGCGGCTGTTCGCATTTAGCGGCCAGTATATTTACGAGGGGAACACGCCGTAGTAACATTTTGATAGTGCGGTACTCCTAGGGACGACTTCGAGTCGGAATAGTCTCCCTCGGTAAGATGTTTGGACTCATCGCGAAGCAGTAACAGCCGCAGTAATCCGACTGAGATGGCCGTCAGCGTCGCCGATGTTATAGCCGCGGGGCTGGGCTGTCGGTCGAGTTCACATTGGCGAAATCGCTTGTCGTGAATTTGCCTTAGGAGGAAATACCGAAGAGGGTTTGGTGTCGCAGGACAGGGATTTTTGAAGCATTAGAAGTCAAAGTAATTGGTAAGTGATTCTTAAGATGCAAAGGCGATCTCAGGCGACCAAGCGAGAAGGGAATTCTAATGTAGCACATTGCGGCATCATAAGTTGACATGGTAGACATATGTCATATTGCGGCTGTTTTAGGAACTTTAGATAGCTTGAGAGTTGACACTGTTGAGATGATGCCGATTTGGACTTTGATAACGTGGATTGAGGTTAGAATTTGGCGTAAAAACATAACCTGACGATGAAAAATGTAAAGACGCAAGTCGTTGGGGTGTACAATCAGCCTTAAATATATTAAGCAACCATCCCTAAACGATGGAGCTAACCAGTCCTGACCGATTTAGCTAACCAGCCCTAACCTATTAAGTAAACCAGCCCTAACCTATTGAGTAAACCAGCCCTAAACGATTGAGCTAACCAGCCCTAACCGATTTAGCTAACCAGCCCTAACCAACGTCTTGTGAGCCACTATGAATTTATTGATACTCTAGTAGCTGCACATGTTGCTGTTGTAGGAGGAACAATAATTACTGTAAGTAGAAATGATTATTAACGTTGTTTTTGTCCTTGAGACGAACCTGGTAGACATATTTTGTCCTTGAGACGAACCTGGTAGACATATTTATCTCTGAATCGTTCCTGTTGTCTTATATCTGTATCTGATGTCTTATAAGACGCGCAGTGTACGCTTTCTCGCCAGCTGTGACGTTTGTGAGGTCGAATGTGTCGCGGGACGAGTCAATACAACCTCATTTAAGCTCGGAGATGGCTGACGCCCTTTTAGCCAGAGGATTCCATTCCAGGCAGGTCATTCAGATTAAGTGCAATGAGTTCATCGCGCTCACGTGTCGATCGGGATAGAAGAGTTAGAAAAATACAAATTCATCAATCCGGTACGACTAAACCCTTCATTAATCAGTGTCTCCAGTGCTTCGAAGCTGACCTTCGTTTGTTCGACTTGTCTTAAAGCCCGTAAAGTTACGAGTAGGCTTGCCGCAGTCAGGATTGTCAGCGATGGAGGTAGACGCCTGTTACACGTCACTAATTATACAACTTCATGCCTCTGCGGAAGTACCCTTCAAAACTAGAGCCCTCCAACTTGACGCCCCAAATGGAAAGCCTCTCCTTGCATATTTTCCTGCTCGAACCGTTTGAAACTATGTTCGTGTCGAACAGTTTCCGTTAAAAAGCTTCGAGTAATTTGCGATTGAAGTCATGCGTGAACTCCGTTCACTTCGTGGATTTAATGGGAAAAGAAAGAGGAAGAAGAATAAGGAAGGTCTGCTGAAGTATTCGAGATATCCATTGTCAATTTGGGGCAATTTCTAGTTCTTTAGGCTAATATAAACCTAAAAAATTGAAGAAAAACGACAAATGGTGAAACCGATAATATCGGCTGGAAACTATCGATAATCGGTAATTATCGGTAGAGGTGCCACCGATATAAAATATCGATAATCGCATTAAAATTATCGATAGTCTTTAAATATCGATAATCGTATTAAAATCATCGATAGTCTTTAAATATCGATAATCGTATTAAAATTATCGATAGTCTTTAAATATCGATAATCGTATCAAAATTATCGATAGTCTTTAAATATCGATAATCGTATTAAAATTATCGATAGTCTTTAAATATCGATAATCGTATTAAAATTATCGATAGTCTTTAAATATCGATAATCGTATTAAAATTATCGATAGTCTTTAAATATCGATAATCGGATTCCATCCCTACTGCAAACAGCTTGCTCAAGTTCAACATAACCTTGGCCGTCATTATTGACGTCACGGTTGTCCCGGTCGTTTACAATCTGTTACCTTCCTCGCCATTAACCCGGGAAAAGAAGCCAAAACGCTTCAAGAGCGTTAAAGAGACGCGTAAAGGAGTCGCCGGTAACGGAGTTGGGACTTGAGGGAAAGGGGGAATAAAACAAGAGAGCAATGGCGACTGGAATGATGTAGGTATCTTTAAAAGAGCGCAGCGTCGCTTCGTTGGTTCACGCTCTATCAGGGATTAATCGCTTGTGAGAAAGATAGCGCTAGCTGAACCCCCAGCAGTCGTTGTGAAGAGAAATTATGTGGGCTCTTGTGACGACGTTTCTTCCCTCGTTGCCAAAAAGATGAGAATAACGAATAAAAAAATACCAGAGAGGAAAAACGCATGCTACATGACCGTTAAACGTGAGGTGAACCCGTTTTCTAACATACGCTTAGAAGCCCCTTTTTCAGCTCTGCAAAGAACTGGTAGCAGAGATTGTAACCGCTTGGGAAAAATTTGTGAACAATGGCCAACTGACCTTGACCTTAAAAATTAATAGAGCAAATCGGTCATAAGGAGCTGTTGAAACTCGTGGAAGTTCCAGCCGGCAGCAGGTAAATCATCAGCCGAACCAAACTGGAAAGCCAATGATAAGCAACCGTAGTCTTCGATAAATTGGTAGCAGAGCGTTACTTCAGCACTTCTGCGCGATCGCTGCTTAACTCAACGGCTTTCAATATTTAGCGTTTATAAATTTCATATCAACAGTTTTGCCGCTTGAAATTGCGTCCAATTGCAGTTCAAGAGCTCTTACGGGCGAGATGAAAAATTAATTTCGCGAAAGGAGAAACGCTAGGTAATGGGCATGACTTGATATGCGAGAGGGTTTTATCGAGCTTGCCCTCGCTTTTGTTGCCTTTCCTGCAGGGTCTTTGCCCTCGAAGGCGAGCTGGGTCTCTTTCCATTCAGGACGGCCCGTTGTGTTGTTTCCTTGCCACCTACATCTCACACAATGCACAGTTGCCTGCGTGTCCATCCCTGGCTCAACTCGGCCTCACCTCGACACAACACATTTCTCCGAGAGGATCATCAACAATATTTGCCATTGTCAAGTCAGGGACCGCCGCTTCTACCAAATGGATTTATGGGCCCGAGAAAAGGAGAAGCTTCTCGTAGAATAACGTCTGCGGCGTCGAAAGCATGGGAGGACTTTTTGTTGAAAAGGAGAGCTTAGCTATTGGGGATAAAGGACATCTGGCTCGGGACAAGATATCCTCACGTTGAGAACACCCCTTGTTCCCTGCATAGCGTGCGCTGAAGTGTACACCGTTCAAGACGGCAGTCGAATTCTTCGCTATGGACGCACAAGATGTAGCACGGAGAAGAGCGCTACTGGGGCTTCCAAAAGCGAGAACCCTTGAAATCCTGGAGATGGAGTCGAAAATTTTCCTCAGATTTTGTCATCAGAAAGCGGGGAGAAAAAAAAGTTAGAAAAGTTATTCGAGGCCAAAAAAAAGCTTAATTTTAGTTCATTCAAAAGTTCTTTCAGTTTTTGTCATCAGAAAGCAAAAGTTTTTGTCATCAGATAGCAAAAAAACATTTCTGCTATCATTAAAAAAAAAAGAAAAAAAAACTAGAAAAGAATTAGAAAAGTTACCTATTTGAGGTCAAAAGAGCTTAATTTCATTTCATTTTTAAAAAACTTCTTTCAACGATATAAAAACCTCATTTAAAGAAAAGGAGCAAAAGGAAGCTTCATTTAAAGAGATAGAAAAAACTTCATTTAAGGAGCTGAAAAAGCTTAATTCAAGGAGCGGAGAAAGCTTAATTTGAGGAATTTAAAAAACTTCCTCCTAGGAACTAAAATAGCTCTTTTTAGGTGTTAAAAAGCTTTATTCAGGTAGCTATTAATACCATTATTTAGGGAGAAAACAAAACCGACTTCACATGATAGAAGAATCTTCACCGTATAAGCTCGAGAATTCACTCGTAGCTCATTTAATCGAAAAAATTTTGAGAATTAAACCCACCGATCCATTTTGTGCCCCAAGGAAAAAAATGTTTCCGAATTTTTGGTGCAGTCGAAAAATCGTAGTGCGGCTTAAGGCGTTATGACCTGGCAATCTTCATAATTCTCTGGTAGATTCGAGGGAGCGTTTTTTTTATCAGCGAGGCTAACTTGATGCGGCAGTAGAATTCTCGCTGAGAAACGACCGCGAGCCGACTGACCTGAGCGCCCTCTACCCAACTGATCTGAGCGCCCTCTATCCAACTGACCTGAGCGCCCTCTACCCTTAACCATTCGTATCTATATCCGAACCGCTACGTGGATTCGATCGTTTTCTGACCGTTAACATCGCACCCAAGACATCCACGTGAATATCAAGACACGTATGTACCTACGGCTTTGCCAATAACTCTTGCCAATTTATGGACCCGCTTGAGCCGCACCTGCGATAAATCTATGCTATCCTACGCTGGCTTATTAGAGCGGATATTTCATAGGCGAGTCGTCTTGACAATTTGTCTGGGAAAATCCTTCTTGAAATTATTTGGTAAATATGAGATCCGTGCTAATGGGAGCAGAGACTGGAGGAATTATTTTTCGACCGAATTTAAAATTTTTTACGTAAAAATTAAATAAGTATACCTATATACTTAGGTACCTACTTATCTTAAAAAAAAAATAAAAAAAAAATAAAAAATAAAATTAAAAAACTGATTGTTTTTATTTTTAATTGATTTTAAATTGAATTTTCTCATTTTGCTATCACAAAAACTATTTTCCAAAATTCACGAACGTGACGAAAAAAAAATTGCAATGTCAGAACTCCAAGAGTATGCAAATCTAAAAAAATTCAAAATATATTATTAATCGTTAGAATTTCTTTGTTTTCAGTTCAAATTCGAATTCTACGTCTAATTTCCTGTAGGAATCATTAATTAATTTAAATCGAACTGTACTGAAAGTAATTGCAACGAATGTTCAAAGTTGAAAAACGTGAGAGCAGCGTAGTACTAAAACTGTGAAAACAAATGGTGATCGTCAAATTTCCGCCGTTTTGACGTCAAATTCGGATTCAGCGTTAAATTTCCTATAAGAATAGTTATCAAATTCGCTTGAAATCGATAATTTAATTTTTCAGCTAGCGGAGCTCGAAAATTCGGCCGGTGAAAAACACGATTTACGGAAAATAATTTCTCTGGCTCTGTTTAAATTTTTTTCACCGAATTTTTTGCTATGTACGCGTGTAAGGCGTTCAAATGAAGACTTCTGCATAATAAAACAATCGATTCACACGGATTTTTAACCCGAAAATCAAGGTTAAAGTCCGATTTTCGAGCTTTTAAAAACTGATTTTTTTGGACCACTTGCAGATTTTTCCGAGCAATAAAAAAAATCACACAAATACATCTCGGTAAGATACAACTTTCCTAAAAATTTCAGATTTTTATCTCTTTTGAGGGAGGAGTAAAAAATCGTTAACTGATCGGTTCAAGAAAATCGCAGGGGTACCCCTTGGATTTTTTGCGAAAATTTTTTTGCAATAGATTTCGCTCAAATTCAGCATAATGATAGTTGGTGATGTGTATATCAATAATATATAGTTCATTATTTGTTTCTTCCGCACTAAATGGATGAAAAAAATGTTCTAAGTTAAAAAATGGGATTTTTTCGTGTACAGTCCAACAATATTGTAGAATAACTCACAAACGGTTGAAAAATGGATAGGTACATTACATTAGGAAAATGTGGACAGTTAAATTACCTATCTTTTGGTATATTCAAACATCTGAATTGGCGACTTTTTGTCTGATTTATCCACTGTGCAATCTAGAAATCTTGGCACCTTGGCGAAAACTTTGCACAAGTTGAAAAACCCAATACTTTATGATATAAAGTAAATTCAAACAACAACACCTACGTAACAATAGCAACTACTAATTATAATAACTATAGATCCTCACTCTCCATACACAAAAAACTATACTTAGTATATATATTATAAAATATTTTCAGGCCAATCGAAGGAATAAGATTTTTGTTCGAATTGAAGAAAATCGATTTCAATCGAAATGAAAAGAATCGAATTTCTATAAAATTGAGGACAATCGATTTTACAACTGAATGGAGAAAAAGACGGATTTCAATAGAGCAACTTTACGATTAAACGGTAAGGAATTGAGTATAAAACAAGTTTGTAAATAAATTCCAAACTATCGATAGTACAATCGAATTCCAAACTATCGATAGTACAATCTAATTCCAAACTATCGATTGTACAATCGAATTCCCACTAATCGATTGTACTATCGATTGTCTGGAATCTATTTTCAGAATCGTTTCATATAGAAAATTTTACCGTTCGATAGTGCTATCGAATTTCTACTAATCGATTGTACTATCGATTGTCTGGAATCTATTTTCAAAATCGTTTCATATAGAAAATTTTACCGTTCGATAGTACAATCGAATTTCTACTAATCGATTGTACGATTGAATTTTAAATAAATCTATTCCCAACGGATTTCGGAGGCTCGAGTTTCAGCAAATAGATTTTCCGATCGATTTGCGAACAATTCGATTTTATATCGATTTTCGATTAATCGTAATCGTTACTAGTACCTAACTCTTTCTAGCACAATCCGACAATATTATAATCGCGTTCGAAAGTTGACCTTTCTCAACATTGTTGAATCAAAGAATCGGGAAAGGGGATTTTGAAAATAAAGAGCCACTTGTGCAAAAAACGGTCGAACCTTCGCAATTCAACCTCTCGTCTAAGCTTTATTTGTATTGTTGCATCCTTTCTTCCCTCAAGAGTCGCCTCATTCCATTTAGACTCCAGGTCTCTTCTTCATTAACGCGAGAGCTTCTCATCACCGTCGAGTGAGGGCCCTCATTCAGGTCCAAATCCTCCACCCGCTATCTTCACCTGGGAGGAAATTTACTTTATACCGTCGGGGTCCCGTCGACTGTCAAGCGCTTCTCTGAAGCCCTTTCCTCCATCGGCTTCTCGTTGCCCAAAAGACGAAACGAGGAGTGGATAATCCACTTCGAGCCAAGTGATGAATTTTCACACTGCGCTCATCTAAATAGGATTTCATCCTTTCCGAGGCTTTCATTTGTATTTGGCCCCACTTCAGGTTGCGCCGTTCGTTCGCGGAAGACTACATCATTAAAAGCCTTCTCCTAACTCAACAGTTCCAAAGCGCCATGGTCTTGCATTTCCCCTCAGGAGAATCACCTGGCCCCTCCTTCGCTCACGTACTCGCTTTACCCTCCAGATAATTATTTGCTCGAGTAAATGGAGCGACATTCTAACGAGAGACTAACACTCGAGAGCATAATTCTCCTCCGGGAGAGCTCCCTCTCGTGATCCACCTTATCTCGACTCCCTGACTTCTCTTATCGAACTAACTCGTAAGATACTTTACCGCTTAGGGCTCGGATATTCGAGAATTTCAAGCTCGAAGGTCGAATCTGAAGAAAATTTTCCTCGAATTTAATGATCACGGTAATACGGCAGATCTCAAGGGCCTTAAATCATGACAGTGCGTTGACCTTCGAATACCTTGAACCGCGATAGAATTCATTGTGAAAACTGCTGACGGATTTGATGACTAGCAGTACTTCAGTTTCCTTAGTTCTGCCGCGTGGCGTGATGAGGTGATCAATATTCAAGCAAATGTTGCCTTGGTTGGTGAGAAAAATTCAAATCACCACCATGGTTCAATCACGCTCTGCTACCACTTATTTTGAGACTCGATTCGGATACGCATAGGACCAAAATTCGCCACCCTTCTCGTAATATTCGGCAGTTTTTCAGTGCCAACTGCTGGAAGGGCCAGTTTGCATCTCTAGGTTTGGCCAGGTTCGACTTATTTGCGAGGACTAAGGATCATCGAGTTAATCTCGGCTCTCGGAGGCAACCTGCGATGTTGATGATCCCATTTTCCCTTGAAAACACCTCCAAAAGACATTCCAGACAAATCTAACAACCAACCGAGAACATCCGACAACTCAGATGAAATCAAAATCGATAGTTCGGTCAAATAAAAATGAAACTCAATAAGCAACCTCTGAGAAGACATAATCCGGATGAAACGTCGCATGGCCCGAGGGCTGTCGATAATGACGTTTGAGAAAGCGGAATAAAGGAAACGAATAGGAGGCATTCAAGAGCCGAATTAATGAAGAAGGGAGTTCGAAATTAAAGAGTTTAAAGGAACACCCCTCGTCGTTGGATGAGTAGCCATGACGAATAAGCTAGCCTAAGGATAAAATAAATTAACGAGATGGATCCAATTTCTGATCCGGGGGATATCGTTGGCTCTATAAAGCCAAAAGTATTTTACGAAAATCGTTTCAACGATTCGATGGACTTTTGGAGAATTTTCCGTCGTCGAACGAGAATACACGTTAGTAGGTTTGGTTGTGAAAACTTTACTTCCCATTCACTTTCAATGACTTTCACTCTATTTTCACCTCATGGTTCCACGTCGCCCTGAAGATGCCCGAATGGGCGAAAGTGCTCGGCCAGCCATTAAAAATCTGGAGAATAAGTCGCCTGGTTTTTCTCCCCCTCGCAACCCCTCTACTACAATAAATGCGACGACAACCAAGCGAAGAACAATTTCACCTTGCGATCACTGAGGTTCATCTTGCTATAACTGACTTTCACCTTGCTATAACTGACTTTCACCTTGCTATATCTGGATATCAACTTCTTTCCACTCTCCATCCACACGGTTTAAGCTAAGTGAAAGTAAGCAAAAGTGAAAGTAAGTGAAAGTAAGCAAAAGTAAAGCTAAGTGAAAGAAAGTGAAAGTAAGCGAAAGTAAAGCTAAGTGAAAGCGCTTATTTCCACTCCCCACGCAGGCTAAGTGAAAGTAAGCAAAAGTGAAACTAAGTGAAAGCGCTTATTTCCACACCACTCCCACTTACATTCACTTCCTCCATCTCTACTATTAAAGTATAAGTAATTGACATTGTTCTTACTAGCGCTCCTGGTGGCATCTTAAAAACTAGCGAGTGATTATATTTTGCATTAGTATGAATTAATTCCGAACCTTTGCATCAGATGATTAATTTCTCTCGTGTTTCACGATATAGTTTGAAATATTCGTCGAAACTTGTGACCATAATGAACCGTTTCACCGAAGCCTCCGATTTGACATTTGAATATGAAAGGACAGTTTAATTACTGTCGGATAGAATCGTTCAATCAGGCATCGCCCCGTTAATATAATTACTATGAAATGGTCAATACTTGACTGCGCTTAGTGTGACGGGTATAATTGATATAAATGTATTACTCAAATAGAAATCAGGGTGAATTTGGAAGTCGTGCTAAAGCGACTGGGGATAGGAAATGGAATGGAAAGGAACGTAAAGAGGAAGCGAATGAAGTCACATTGAATGTTGATTGGAAATAAATTAGAGCAGAAACGTTATAGTGAAATGAGTTTAGGTGGTTTAGAATGTGAAGTGAATGTGGAGTGAATGTGGAGTGAATGTGAAGTGAACGTGAAGTGAACGTGAAGTGAACGTGAAGTGAACGTGAAGTGAACGTGAAGTGAACGTGAAGTGAACGTGAAATGAACGTGAAGTGAACGTGAAGTGAACGTGAAGTGAACGTGAAGTGAACGTGAAGTGAAAGTGAAGTGAACGAGAAGTGAACGTGAAGTGAACGTGAAGTGAACGTGAAGTGAATGTGAAGTGAATGTGAATTGAATGTGAAGTGAATGTGAAGTGAAAGTGACTGTGAATGGGAAGTGAATGTGAAGTGAATGTGAATTGAATGTGAAGTGAATGTGAATTGAATGTGAAGTGATTGTGAATGGGAAGTGAATGTGATGTGAGTTAGGTGGTTTAGAATGTGAAGTGAAAGTGAAGTGGATGTGAAGTGAATGTGAAGTGAATGTGAAGTGAATGTGAAGTGAATGTGAAGTGAATGTGAAGTGAATGTGAAGTGAATGTGAAGTGAATGTGAAGTGAATGTGAAGTGAATGTGAAGTGAATGTGAAGTGAATGTGAAGTGAATGTGAAGTGAATGTGAATTGAATGTGAAGTGAAAGTGATTGTGGATGGGAAGTGAATGTGAATGTGATGTGAGTTAGGTGGTTTAGAATGTGAAGTGAATGTGATGTGAGTGTGAAGTGAATGTGATGTGAGTGTGAAGTGAATGTGATGTGAGTGTGAAGTGAATGTGAATGTAAAATAGAAGTGAATGTGAACTGAAATGTAATGCGGTCCAAAGTTGTTACACTCCGTTGGCTGGAACACAGGCTCCTGTAATAGCGCTTTGTCAAACTGATTACCACTTATGCCTGACAAGTTATCTCCGTTAATTCACCATTAATGTTACAGGCAAATCCCCCGCCTCCTCGTTCAAAGATCGCATCAACCGGTTGAGTCTCCTTCGATGCAACGGGTTCAATTGATTCAACCGATCAAGCCTATTCGAACTCGACGGGGCAATCAATTCGCAAAGACGTCTTCTCAGAGAGCGATTAATTATTCACCTCATTAGGTCGCCGAAGAGCATCCAACTAGTTGGCGGTTTTCGCTATAATCAAAAGTCTTCACCAGGCGTAACTAATAGGAATGCTTTGCGGTGAATTCGAAAGAGAAAAATTCGAGGATGAGAAATGATTTATTCTTGGAGTTCGTTTGAAAGAGAAGCTCTCCTTAGGAATGAATAAGAATTTCGAGAGCCTTCTTTCTCGCTAGGCTGAAACGCCCGTGATGTTTGGGTCAGTTTGCATTGTCGAATTGGCATCAAAACAAGTTTCAGTTTGCCCACGGACTTGAAACAATTCGATGGCTACAGGATTGGCCGGTTTTCAGGAGAGTGAAAACGTTATAAACATTTATAATGGTGTGTCTAGGAGGAATAACGGCGATATCTGCGTTTCTGTAAATAAAATATTTTATTGATAGAAAATAAAATAATCATTCTGCAATTTATTATGGTCTACTGAAAGTTTCACCCACCTGTAAATAAAAGAAACAACATTTAAAGCCCATAATTTAAACACTTCACTTAAGTTTAGGTTAAAATAATAATATCTTCTCTGATTGGCCACCGGCTCGGCTTATCAGCTTATCGTTGGTAGGTCGCCGCATGTGAAGAAAAATCTGATGATGGACATTAAGTATTTTTCTTTACAAACATAATGGGGCAATTTATTAGTGTTATGAAGAGTGCAGAAGTAGGGCAACCTATGATATCATGCTACATGAAGCTAGATAATAGCTCAATTCAGGAAAACACCTTGATAACAATTGTAGCCGACAAGAATGGAATAACACATGTTTAAGCGGGAATAACTCATTCCCAGCGCTACCAAAAAAAAAAAAAAAAACTGAGCCCACTACTAGATTCGGCTTGAAATTCTGAACAAAAATCATCCAAAACCTCAAAACCACTTTTTTCATATCGCATTTTCTCCAGTAGCCGTCGAATTGCGCATTGCGAGATCCAATCGTCAGTAATTTCTTATCACTCGGCTGATGCTCGTCGAGCGAAATATTCCCCGTATTCCTGTCGACTGTTGAGTCATCTAATATTATCAATCGAAAGGCGACCGTTTCTCCCTCCGTTTCCCTCGGCCAAACGTCACGCTCTACGGCAAGCTCGTCGTTTCCACGGCGACCGCTTGTTTCGGGGATTAATTGGCGGGATCTCTCATTCTCCCGTTCGCAGCGGCCACTAACAGAAACTTATTGGTTCGGTTTGTCCTGCGAGAACATCCCTAGGGCTAGGGACAACGCGGGATAGACTTGGCCGCAGCAATTCAGACCCTTCTTCAACACATCGGCGATATCCCCGGCCGACCGTAAAGTGCTCTTCCTAGCTTTACTTATAGCATAGCTCGGTTGATATATGACCGACGGGTCGAGCGGGGTAAAGCGAGGCCGGACAATGGTTCGGTATTCCGGAATGGATTAGGGCTCAGCTACCGCTGGTCCCTTTAGCCGGCGGGAAAGTGACGATTCATCATCTTTAGCCCTCAGCGAGCCGGTGCTCGAGCAACTTTCAACTTGCAAGTGGAGAGCGGTTGTTGAGTTACAAACTGCAACTTCTCATTCGCTTCCGATTAGCTAGCGGTTCAGTTTTTGCTGAATCGCTTTCGAGATTTAAATCGCTCGCGGTCGAATTTTTCCCCAAAAAACGCAGCCGGCTTTTTCGAAATTCGCTCTCGTTTGGACGCGAATATTCAGCTCCAGGTGACACCTGTTGAACTGGAGTTCGATAGTGATCAATTCCAGAACGGCAATTTCGCCTTAGCTCTCATTAATTCAATATCGGCAAAGGGATCTTAGTCTGTATCTTTGAGTTAGTCAGAATCGGGAGTGTCGATTAGAGCGGAAAGGAGGCGGACTGATATTTAGTTAGGATCAGCCGAGAGCTCATCCTTCAAACGTTTTAAACGGCGATGAAGTAACGCGAGGGTTGAATTTCCCTTGCCACTCAGCGAGGAAGACTTCCCCTCCACGATAACGGACTATTAATTATCACCCGCTTGACAGGTGGTAAAGCCCCAGACGAAGATTTTCCGAGAGCGAAAATGTCGAATGTTAGGGGTCGCAAATCCATCGATACGAATGGCGATCATTTACAAGCTGTAAGGAGAATTATCCGTCTACCAAGGGTCAACTAAGCGATGAAAAGGCAATTGCCGATATCAATCCTGAGATCGCTGTATCCGCAAGGCCCAAAACGGCGAAATCCTGGAGAGTGCAGAAGATGGGACTGATGCACGCTCGAATTAAGTCTAAAATTCGTGGACATTCAGCAGAGTTTTTTGTCTCAAGAACATTTAAGCTAAGATATGCAAGCCTTTCAATTTCACGCCTCCCAAGGACTATCAGCGTTCTGTCGATTTTGCAGCCTCTCAATCTCAGTGTTCAAGCTAATCTAGAGGGTGATGATATTCCAGAAGAGGCCCAAGAGGGCGAAAGCCATGATATTCCAGAAAGGTGCCAGAAGCGCGTGCCAATAGCATTAGGAAGATTTTTATACCTCCAAAGCCATTATCTCGAAGTGAGCATCGCTGGAGCAAATCTAGAGGAGGTCCAAGAGGGCGAAAGCCTGGAGATTTCTGAAGCTTCTGTTCAAGAGCTTTCAGTGTCTTTCAAGGCCCGTTCCAAGAAAAATCCTGAAATTCCTACTAAGAGACTGAAATGGCCATGGCGATGACAGATTTCCACCAGACCACAAGAAACAATGCCTGAAATCCTTTCAAGGGCAATGAATAATTGTTGGCAATGAATAATTGTTATGTATAAACGGCGCTGAAATCGCGAACTGCCCTGTCCAAGATGGCAGCTTAGACAGACTACAGGAAGAATGCAGTCTTCCTTGTGAACTGAAAGGCCTCGGTTTTGTTCTGAAAAAATCAATCGTCCGGTATTTCTGTCAGTTTCCCAGTTCTACTTTATCCAACAGGCTCCACAGCTTATCAATTCTCGCGCAAATTCCCAAGGAACAAAATAAGTTCGGTTCTTCCTCACTTCTTTAGCTCACAGCACATTTATCAGCTTGACTCAAAGCTAACTTTCAAATGTAACGCCTGCCTACTAAGCCGTGGACCAGTGCAATTTCAAAAGTCCCACAAAAAAATGCTACTCCGCTCCACAATATAACCAGCAAAAAGCCCGCAATGCCTCGGCGACGATTAAAGGGCAAAATTTTGCATTATTTAGTCTCGAGACTGACAAGAACTCCGTAAAGGCCGTTCCGTAAGTCATACTTCGCCCTAAGCATACGGCACGATGAAATATGGCTCTAACACGCGTCAGGCGTCACTCAGAGGCTCGAGTGTAAGCCTGAGACGCTTTAGAGGCCGTTTTCCCCAGCTAAAGAGACAGTTAGCTGTTGATGGAGGAAGTGCCAAGGGTGGCAGATGACGTACAACTACACCTCAGCTCGAGCAGACCTAAGCTCAAGAAAGCATGCGCTTCGGATACATAACCGTCTTAGAGCTGTCAACGCGACTGGGACATTTCTCAAGGTATTTCACAGAGCTCGAAACGAGCCGCTTTCTCTGCGACTAATTGACGCCTACAGCCGGAACTAACCGAGGTAAAAACCGTTGATAAATGCGGAGTAACTGACAAATGCAACTTGCCGTACAATTGTTTGCTAATCTTCCGATACTCCGATATTTTTATTGAAGCAAAGGCAGCAACAGAATAGTCTGCGAGCTCTTCTGACGCTTATAAGGGCCCGGATGTTCAAATTATGAGCCTGGATGTTCAAGTTATGGCCTTAGAAATGGACTTATGGACCCAGATGGTCAAGTTATGGGCTTATAAATGGAGCTATGGACCCAGATGTTCGACTTACGGACTGAGAAATTGAGTTATGGACCCAGATATTCACGTTATGGACTGAGAAATTGAGTTATGGACCCAGATATTCACGTTATGGACTGAGAAATTGAGTTATGACCCAGATATTCAAGTTATGGCTTATAAATCTTGTTATCGACCCTGATGTTCAAGTTATGGGCTTAGAAATGGAAATACGGACCCTGATGTTCAAGTTATGGGCCCAGATGAACCTCACGCCTCTTTTGTCAAAATGTTCGGTTGCTCTCGCATCACACGAAGTACTTCCACGATTCAGTTGAATGCATCACACCCAGTACTTCCGAGTAAATTATTTGACAGTAGCTTTGAATTCCTTTTGATCGAAACCTTATAAATTCATGTCATAATTAACCCCACGGTTTCATTTGATTGATAAATATGAACGTAGTTTGAAGTAAATTTAATTTAAGCGGAAATCAATCTTAGCAGACACAACGGGGGGAAGGAGATGAATTTCAGCGACGGGAGGGAAGTACAAGTGGCCGGGAGTAATAACAATAACGTGAGAGAAGCGACAAGATTGCTAAAGGGCTCTGGGATTTGCCTCTGATTTGTGAGTATACCCTTATGCAATCTCCTTTGTGCTTCCCGTTCAAAAGCACCCCACGCAAAGGAGCATAGTATACTACCTTGGCTATCCCATAGCAATATGGCTCGAGATTCATTTATAGCTCAAGCTGACCCCTCGCAAAATTGATGGGAGTTTTTTTTCTGAACATCGGGTCATGGGTTCCTAACTGGAGCTAAATTAATTCGACCATTGGAAATGTAAATGACAATGAGGAAAGTTCACTTGTTTTTTATTGTTTGGCAAGAACGAAAAGAATCTGACAACTTACCTGAAGCTTAAAGAGCGAATCAAGAACTGGCCGAAGGGAGGAAACAGCTAAAAATGGTCCCTTGAGAATCCTTTCAAGCCAATGGCCGACGTTTCTCGTCTCACCTCATCATTTTCAGGCTAAATTTTGACCCTAGTCGACTGTTACTTCTATAATAGTCGACTGTGCAGCACTGGCGCTCCACAGTGGCGATTTCAGCATGAAAATGAAGAGGTGAGACAAGATACGTCGGCCATTATACGCCGATTGTTTAGTGTATTGGTGATTCTATGGTTCCTAAATTAGCTTGGACTGCTATGTGCTACTCAAATGACAGTGTTAGCTCGATTTCATAGTTTAGTGGCCCATCGGCTGCAACCTATCCCATTTCAATCTCAGATTTCTACGTTCATTGCTTTTTTCTTATCGTAGTCGCTTATTTTTCGATATTCCGAGCATAAATTTTTCTCGATTTTC
The DNA here is from genome assembly GCA_037159825.1 of Tupiocoris notatus. Taxonomy (NCBI): domain Eukaryota; kingdom Metazoa; phylum Arthropoda; class Insecta; order Hemiptera; family Miridae; genus Tupiocoris; species Tupiocoris notatus. The sequence continues at coordinate 60,441 of JASJUZ010000482.1, forward strand.
ATTCATAGGAACGATAATTTGACTGTCCCATGATTGGAAAGTTTTCAGCCTTTTTTAACTAACTCTTAAGCTATGCGTCGCGCTAAAAATTTCCTCCGTTGAACCTTGTGGAGCATTGAATTTAAGAATCACTAGCCAAAAGTTGTATTTGACTCTTACTGAGGTTTCAAAGTAGTTTTACCTTCTTCGAAGACCAACATGCTTGCACAATAATGATTGAGTAGAAAATTCTCGTAGAAATTATTAAATTTATGAACTTGAGCGACAAAAACATTCATTTTTCTGCCGATTTGAAAAAATTACACGTCACTTTGAACGGCTGTATTTCAATGAGTAACTAGTCAAATAAAACTTTCTACCAGTAGTTATAGATGGAAATTTAATTGCTCTCGTGAAGCTCTCACTGGTTTTACGAGGTCAGCAGGAGATTCTTTCTACAGCGCCGCAAGACAACGTTTGAAATTTTCATTACGTCCTTCATTATTTCCTGGTCTTCATAGCTAGCCTAAATAACCCTTCGGTTTGATAAGCCCCTTCTAACGCATGGCGGATCATCGTGTTAGGAGCGCCTGAAAAGTTCCCCTCGAAGTTGTTCGCTCTGATCGCTTTATCTGATTGTAATGTAGGTGTCTCTCAGGAGAAGATAGGCATTTGTTCCCGTTATAGCGCTCCTAGCAATTCCCATACGGCCTTGCAAGGTAGAATGGCAGGGACAAGGCGCCGTAAGTGAATTTGAACTCAGACTTGACGTGATTGGAATACACCCGCAATGCAGGATTCGGAGCGGGTGTAGAAATAGACGAGAAAATGCATCGACGTTCATCATGGACGTCAGTTCAACCGTTGGTGAATCTCGCAGCCAACGATGTGCCCCAGACTGGTGTTAAATCTCTTTCGCAGAACTTGTCCCCATCGCCGTCCATGACATGTGATTTACAACGCATATCGGTCCAGGTCGCGAGGGAAACCGGTGAATACGGAATGGGGAACGATTCTGAACTCGGATTTACAATCGAAACTCACGTACGAAGTTGACCTTTTGTCTTGCGACTGATCAAAGATCTCTTCAGAGAGTGATAAGAGATAATGTGAGGTCAATAAAAGTCCGTGCGAGAGTGATAAGAGGTGCATGAAAGCGATAAGAGGTACTGAGAGATAAGAGATAATTTGAGAGCGATAAGAGATAATTTGAGAGCGATAAGAGATAATACGAGAGGAATAAGAAATACTGAGAGGATAAGAAATACTGAGAGATAATTTAAGAGCGATAAGAGATAATACAAGAGCAAAAAGAGTTACTGAATGATATGAGATGATTTAGACTCAATAAAAGATATTTGAGACGATAAAAGATAATGTGAGAACAATATGAGATAATACAAGAGCAATAAGAGATACTGAGTGATAAGAGATTACGTGAGAATGATAAGAGATAATGTAGGATTGATAAAAGAAAGATAAGAGATAATGTAGAATCCTTAAAAGATATTTGAGAACAATAAGAGATAATACGAGAGCAATAAGAAATACTGAGAGATAACAGATAATATGAGAGCGATAAGAGATAATACAGGAGCAATATAAGTTACTGAGTGATAAGAGATAAGTAGAATCGATAAAAGATAATTATTTCAGACGATGAGAGATAATGTGAGATAAGATATAATGAGAAAGCAATAAGATTGTAATGTCCTAATCACATTCGGAGTTGGAAGAAATTACGGGGGAATTAATAATAACAAAAGATACAAGATGCATTTGAATTAACTTCAATCGCGCAAGATAACCAGATAATATGCTGATAACAATGCTCACTATTGGTTGGTTGTTAACAAGCCTGCTGTTGGGGCGCACATAAATATATAACACGAGAGAAATATGAGGTACTGAGAGTAAGGAGAGCGATAGGAGATAATATCAGAGCGATAAGAGCAGAAGAAAGATGATTTTTTGTCCTTGCTCAACGATCGTGAGAGTCAGTATTTTTTATTATTTCTTGTATAAGTGATAATGTGCGAGCAATAAGAGATAATATGGGAGTGATGAGAAATGATGTGAGAGCAGGAGAAAAAATGTTTGTCCTCACTCAACAGTCATGACAGGCATTAAGTTCTTTATTTATTTATTTTCAATAAGAGATAATGTGAAAGCGATAAGAGGTACTGAATAATAAGAGATCATTTGAAATAGAGATTGAGTGATAAGAGATAATGCGTGAGCGATAAGAGCAGAAGAAAGATAATGTTTTGTGTCCTTACTTGACTGTCATGGATGGCAATTAGGTTTTCATTTTTCCAAATAAATTTCCAAAATAACTTTCAACTCTTCCGGCGCACAATATTGTCAATTTTTCCCTTGTTGACTGCGGCGATTTCAGTTTGAACCTGTTCCTCCACTTTTTCTCTACGTTTAGACGTTTAGGTTTCGCCCCACGAGTTAAATGAACTCGAAGTTTCAGTTCTCTCGACATTGTTTACCTCGTGAAGTCTTTGAAAACGTGAAACCCGGGGATTCCGCTAAACGTGACCCCAAAGCGTATACAGAAGAAAAACAAAGATTTCGAGAAGGGAACAGGTGGAACAGTGCTCAAGGCAAAAGCCAAGGGAAGTGCAAGGGTCGCGGCTGTATTCCTCTGTTTGAGTTTTCAAAGACGCTCGCTCCGGTGTTTGTTGTTCGGCTTAGGTGAGAATATTAACACGTTCTCGGCTCCTTTGAGGTCCGGCGAGAAACGAGCGGTTGAAGCTGTACCATCTGCTTTTATGCGTATTTTATCAATGCACGAAGCGGGAGCCTTTGCGGCCGATTTGCCAGGCAAATTATTCAGAATCGCCAACGGATGGATTGGGATTATAATTACGAACGTTCTCGGTTTTTTACTCTTTTTTTTCCAATTTCAACTGTTTTTTCACACTCGTTTTTTTTCAACTGTTTTTTCACACTCTTTTTTTTCAATCTGTTTTTCTTTACTAGTTTTTTTTTCAATCTTTTTTTTACAACTAGTTTTTGTAGCGCATTCAACCGGTTCATTTTTCTAGGGTTGTTTTCTCGCTTTAACCAGATTTTTTGCTTAGCGTTACTCTTTCATTTTTACGTTACTCCAATTTCGAGCCGCTTCTGTCTGCCGTGACTAGCGAGCTCTATCGCCAATCGTAATTACTACCAGAAAGGACGCGGACACGGGATGTTGGGCAAAGGGTTCGCTATCAAAGGACGCCCGCAGTCCTCTCAGGAGGACTTCTCATTACCACTTGAAAGGCGATGACCGGAGGATGCCGGATTGCGAGCGTGAATCCTTTATAATGCTGAGAATCACGTACGGTAATTTTTGGACGACTTGGGCGTTTGAAAAACCGCTTTCATCGCTCGAGGTATCTATTTGTTCAATGTAGCGTTGTCAATTTCGACAAGTCCGTTTTGATTAGCTAGTTTCGTCCTACGTTTCTCGTCTATTTCCAAACTCGGGTAGTTCTTTTTAATCAGTTTTTCTCGCCGTTTACCATTAGAAAGTGAAACTTCGTCAGATGCCGCCAACAGCGCTAGCACTGGCAACACTGCTTTCCTGTCAACCGGTTACTCTCGACTTGAAGGGTTAAATTCAAACCTTCATTTCCCTGGTGCCGAATTTGTATTCGACGTAATACCTAATCTCTTGAGGCATCGATAGGATTTAACGGGAGAAATAAATTTCATCTTCCTCGGGTTTTGTATATAATTAACAATGAAACGGCCTAATGGTCAGTTTAGCCGTGAGGAAGGAGTAAGCGAAGGCTGATCCGCCTGCTTGCATCAGGGGTCCCTTCCATTAAGGCGTACATTATTCAGGGAGTGATGATTCTCGCCATTGATTATTCATCCGGGATCCAGAATGGCGTGATAAAGGCTATCAAAGACACGCATTGCAGCGTTGGCTAAAGCAGCAAAAAATACCCGAGCGATTGAAATTCAAAACGTCACGTTAGAAGTCAATTACTGTTAGATTTGTGCGCAGGAGTGTGGCAACACTGGGGCCAACCAAGGAAGTATAAACCGATATGGCCTCAAACGGCCAGAGCAGAGAAAATGATTATGAATGAAGACGAGAGAACGCTAGTGTCATCCTGGACAGAAAATATGGAGAATCTAGTTGAAATTGTGACCACCAGGTGCTCGCGCCTTCATGAGGTTGATTCTAGGCTCCATTTTGCAAGTTAAATTTGGGAAAAGCATCAAGCCTCGAAAATATATTATTGAAAATCTATCTCTGAATTTTCATTTGTAAATCGATTTTTGCAATTCGAATAAACAATTCGAACATTTTATTATATTGAAAATAAGTTTTCCGTCAACCGATTGAAAATCGATACTCCCCTACTCGATAGAAAACGTTTCCAGTTTTAATGAAAAGTTTTCCCTATTCATTTGAAGTATAAAAACTTCTTACATTGAATTAAAATTGATTCGCCTTAGTTCGATTCTAAAACGATTCTACTTAGCTCAATTAGTCAAAAACCGATGAATTGATTGGACAAAAATCGATTAGATGAAAATTGATGAATCGAATGGTCGATAATTGGTTAATATATTAGTTGAAAATCGATGAATCGATTAGTCAAGAATCGATCCAAAAACGAAATCCATTTGATGGGAAAAAATCTCGTTTTTTCAGCTATAGTAAATTTATTCGCAAGTGTAGCTGCTAGACAATATTGCATACAAATACCCTATCACTTTTTCGAACAAAATATTTTGAACACTATCGCTTATAACTGGTAAATCCCCGGTTTCCCCGGCTATCGGTGTTCGAGCGTGGGGTTAAGTGAAAACGTATTTTATTCCGCACTTTCCTCGCCTCCATTGACCACGGATGAATCTACAGGCTCTGCAGGCGGAGGAAGAATATTTAGGTCAAACGAGCGTGGAACGGGTGGGTCCCATATGCTCCATACTTCCAGAAATAGTCTGCGTGTCGCGAATTCATCGGAAACCGTTTACAGGGGAGCCGACGTTTTTACCTTTTAATTTAGAAAACATCAATAGTTAACCCGTGTGTTCATTGGTCTAATTCCTAAGCGCGCCGTCGTAGAGCTAGAGTCGTAATGTGAAAGTATTTGTTTATTATTTTTAATTAATTTCCTTCCTCATGTGCCAGAAATTAGTCTCATAAATTTTTTTATGCATCGAATCTAGTTTTTTGTCGCTCGACAGTTTAGTTTATCGATTCGATCGAATCGGTCAATGGCAACACTGGTTTTTGGGCGCCCTTTTCCGTCCGCCATTGCCACTGAATACTCACAATTATTTTTAATGTGAATAACCACGTGTTTGGATTATTTTCAAAATTTTTTTTGAAGACGCTGAAAATATTTTAGACAAGCGAAGAGAACTATTGCACTCTGACCTTCGGATCACACGTAATACTTCCACGTTTGCAACCTTAGTCTTCTGCGTGAGACCGTTTCTCCTCCCTTTTTCTGTATAATTCAATCAACGATCGCCGTTTGAAATACCTGGAGGACTCAAAAGGAACGTGGACGTTGAAAATTGTTGCGGACGAGAATCTCTTTCAGGGGATCGTTTACATGCAAAAGCAGGCGCTGAAGATTGGCGCAAGATGGGCTACCAGACGATCCTACTCGTCGTAATCTATAATCTATCCCTTGGTCTTCCTCGTTTTTCCCCACTATCCGATCTGAGAGCCTTATTTATTGTGTTACTCTCGTTCAATCGGCTGCCGTATGGAAAGCGGTATTGGTAGAGAATAGGGACGTAGGCGGAGGGTCCTACAATAGAAAAACCCCTTTGAGTTATGTCGTCATAGGTCGGCCCGTGGATACAAGCGTGGAGAAGCGATACGGACGTTGGGTTTGCAAGGGTTCAGGTCTGGTGTTTGCATGCAAAGAGGAGACTTTGCGGTAATGTATGGGCGAGATGGGACGTCCGAAGAGCCAAAGGCGGTTTTGGAGCAGCAGAAATACAAAGCTGGATAGAGGAAGCGAATATTGGATGAAATTCAATGCGGTTGGAAGAATCGATTGTTTTGAGAATCGATCGTTTTGAAAATCGAGCCGTCGATAATCGATCAGGTCATTTTCACCGGTCAACATTCCATGAAAAAATCCATTTTTGGACGTTCTTTCGTAAATTCGATTCTTGTAAATTAGCAATCGAATCTGTGCGAACCATCGGTTCATTGAAATTCGATTGAACGTCGAGACTTCAAAATCTCAATTCTTCGAAGACAATAAACTCTTCAGGAATCGACTGCATCAAAATCGATTTATCAACCTTTGATAAATCGATTTTCATGAATCGATTATTTTAAACCCTGTAAATCGACTAAAATATCATTCGTTTATTAATAAATATATTCAGCTTAAGTCGATAAATTGATTCTTTGCCTATCATCTAAATAGTATCATTGTCTTCAAAAATTCGCAAAGAAAAATTCTTCATCATAAGATAGGAATAAAATAAATATACATCTTCGTGAAACGATCAATCGAACTCTTCATCAGTCAACAAATCAATTCTACACTAATCAATCAATTTTTTTAAAAATCCGTGTTTAAAAATTGATCAGAATAACCTTCATTAGCAAAAATAGAAAAATCTATACATTGTGTCAATTATAGATCTTCAATACTCAATTGAATTTTTTCCCTTCACAAATCGACTATAAAATCATATCTTCTTAACTGTCGATTCGATTAAAAACGAATCTTACCACATCCCTCCTACACTGGCGTTCAGCCATCGCGCTCATCGTATGGTGATATTACGAGTATGAGGAGTTTCCCTCGCTATACATACTGAAGAGGATAGCGTTGAAAGTATCTCTTAACGAGACTATAACTGCGGCACTATTGAAATTTACTGCGCTGCTCCTTCGATAGCGAAAATGAAAAGACTCGGCTCGAGATTCTGATAAACTCCTCGGATAGTCAACACCGCTTTTCTACACATTTCAAAATGTTTACTCTCAACCTTGGAGAGAATTTCGCCCGATAATCCGAAGTTTCATCGGCTGTATTTTTAATACGGACTTTAACTCTGATGTACTTAGTGAGGGGAGGTAATTATTCAGTCGAAAACTGGTTAATAATTGGCGTTCACAGTGAAGAGTTAAAGGATTAGCCAGGACGGCAGTTTTACTCAAATTATTCTCTCTACTCTCACACCACTCGCACGCTCTACTCTCACACTCCACTCACACGCTCTACTCTCACCCTTTACTCACACACTCCACTCACACGCTCTACTCTCACACTCCACTCACACGCTCTACTCACACGCTCTACTCTCACCCTTTACTCACACACTCCTCTCACACACTCTATTCTTGCGCCCTGCTCTCACGAGCTGCTATTAGCCTCCACTCAGACGCTCTACTCTCACACTCTACTTACACACACTACTCTCACACTCTACTTACACGCTCTACTCTCACACTCCACTCACACGCTCTACTCTTACGCCCTGCTCTCACAAGCTGCTCTTACACTCCACTCTCATACTCCACTCACACACTACTCTCACTCTCCACTCACAAGCTCTAATTTCACTCTTTACTCTCGCTCTGCTTTCTCATAACTCTCTCCAGCTTAACTCTCCTTTTTCCGCGCTGAACTACGTTTGCACGGGTGTTTCCAATTCCGTGAAAATTCACAACCCATGCTCAGATTCTGAAAAGTTAGTTTTAATTTTCGTGTCCGATGAAAAATTCGTATTCGATTGTAAATATTGTATCTTCAAATTCGGCAAATTGTATCGATTAAAAAATTATCGTGTATGATTAGTAGATCAATTCTTCGTACTTCATAGCAGTTTGAAAAAAATTGAAAAATTTTTTTAAGGAATTAAAAACTAGTGTGTTAAGGAATTGATGAACAGAATTAAGAATGACTAGCTACTGGAAAAAAAAACTGGTAATCGAACGAAAGTGCTCCCTCGCTAGAAAATTCTGCTACCCTAGCTCGAATCTCGATCTTTTAATCTGTATTACTCTCCTCTACGCGAACAAAGTCTGTTCGAATCGGTCCAACCCTTTTTTGCCCCATACTGGCCGTCAGCAAAGCCGAATTTGATGGAAAAAGTTGTTTGGTTCGCTTAGGCCTAAAAGAGAGCCTCGCGGAATAACCTTTAGCGTCTATCCTCTTGGGGTAGTGATCTAAGTAAGTTCAAATATTAAAAGTGCGAGCAAAAGAAGCGCAGGCAGTCCCCAGTGAAGCAGAGGGGATGCTCAATCGCCCTTTCAAAGGATAACGCCTCCCCTTTCAGGAGGATCACTGGAAAGAAGGGATTTGCTCCTTAAATTGGCTTCCTTCCGTTTTTTGCCGCTGTACGAAGCTTTCGCAGTCCATCACAAACGGTTTCTTCAGTTGCATTTATTCAACAGCCCTAGGTTCTACGACGGTTGGTAATATTTTCATCGCGTGGGGAAAATAAGATTTTTTTCGCGAGTGAAAGGAAAATCGAAGCATAATCCGATGCAGTGGAATTGTGTTTCATTTGGTGGGATACAGGATCAGCTGCTGTAATGCTAATAGTCTTCTGAACGAGCGTTTGATTATTAGGAGATCTTAATGGAGGCGAAATGGCCAGTCTATTGGATCCTATGGAAACTGGCCCTCGCGAGAAGGAAGGCTCTGATACCTCAGAAAATACTCTCCGTTCGTACCTGCGTATCTACTGATCCTCTATTGTTTATTGTTATTTACTCAATCCAATATCGAACTTCTCTTCCCGAAATACAGTCAATGCAGGGGAACTATCTCTCCCTCACGTTTATCTCGTAGCCAATCCAATCCTATCAATACTTAAGTTTCCACTCGGGAAGGAACTCTATAACGCGCAGACCTGGAGATCTTTTTTGCTCCCTAAGCGTAGACTCGGTAGAACTTACTCGAAGAAAGGGAGACCCTGAGGTGTTCTGGAAGTTGAACCGAGGAACTTGGGCCGGCGCCAATTTGATTATTTTCCGCGGCATGCCTTCTCATTGGGCCGAGGAGGTTCTCTATACTTTCTTTTATTGAAACTAACGAGCTCCTAAATTATTACCCGCCCTTCCCGAAAGCCAAGTTGGTCGGCTTCTTCACACATCCAATATCCTCTGGTTTTAACCTGATCTTTGCCGCCAGCGTTTAATTCACTTCCAGCTTCCACCTGCTTGCGGGGTTTAGAGCGATGAAGACAAACGTAGGAAAAACTGCCGTGGTAGCGGCCGCGGAAGAAAATGGGAAGTCAGAGGGGAAAACGGTTTATCAAGGTTTCCAGAATTCAGGACGATTCAAGCGCGAGAGGCGATTTGAAAACACGTGCGGTGAACAAGGGAACGAAAAAAGTTGAAAGAACGGTCTTCATCATATTTTTTTTCAATTGAAACTATATATATGTCCTCCAGAGCAGCGGCGAAGACAATTAACAAAGAAGAAGACGCTTCTACAAACATGATAAAAATAACAATGATTCGATTTATCAACTTGGCGAATCGATTCATTGGCTCGAAAATCAATTTATCGACTTGAAAATTGATTCAGCAACTTGGAGCGAATTGATTTTTCTACTAAAAAATTAATTTATTGATTCAAAAATCGATGTTTTGACTCGCAAACCAATTTTGTAAACTTATAAATCGGTTTATCTTCTGAGGAATCGATTTATTGAGTTGCAAATAGATTTATTGACTTATGAATCGATTTATCAACGTACAAATCGATTTATTGGCACATAAATTATTTTATCATCTTACTAGTTTCGATTACTTTGATACACAGTATCCATGGTTAATTGCAATAGTTCTCAAAATTGATATTGCAACCAGTCTCTAACCGTTGAAATCAATTTTAGATTATTTTAGGACTTGAAAACCAAGTTCTGTTGACCTTACTAAGTACGGGTGTTGCCATAAATATAATGAGATGGTTCAGTTCTGGCTCTACGAACGAACCGACGAATCAATTTATCACGAACTAATTCATTGGCTAAAAACCTTTTTCCACTTACGAATCGATTAATCGATTTGACCAATCGATTCATCTACTTACAGATTGATTTATAGACTCGCGAATCGATTTATTGACTTATGAATTGATTTATTGATTTACGAACCAATTTATTAAGTTCTCGACTTGGGAATCGATATATTGGATTTCGAGTTGATTTAACAAATAATTGATATATCGTTTTTAGAATTGATTATCATTCACAGGGAACGGATTTGGTAAATTAGAGCTTTACCAAGAATTGCTTCACGTTTTACGAAAAATAGATTCGTCATCTTTCAAAGAATCGATTAATTTTTCGGTTAATCGAACCGAGCAATCGATTAGTGAAGATTTCAATCTCATCTCTTCCATCATTATTCCTTCTGTAAAAAAATTGTCACGAAGCGTCATCCGTCGGTGACGTTTTTGTTAAAACGCGATTCGAGGAGTTGACGACGCTATAAGCGGTCGTCGAGGAGAGGGATTGTCTGAGGTAGTAGAGGACCTACCCGAGCTGGAGAACCCAGTTTATGCGGTCTTGTTAGGAAGAGTGGTTTATAGGAGGCGAAACTGGCGGGCAAGGCTCCGATTGTGCAGCTGAGGGAGGGCTACGTGGAAGGAGACGTATTTTCTGCGGCGAAACCGGCGATGCAGACCATGGAGGAAGGAAGTTCTCTCCCAAAGTTTCTACCGGGATCCCATAACGAGATTACTTCATTGGGGGGATAGGCATTTAACCGACCGGGCAAAGTTCTGCTACCCGTCCTCTCCAGCCCGCATCTCCCGCATAGCCCGCAACGTTTTGGCACTCTCCCTCGTAGGAAAACTTGAGAGGAAGAAACGGCCTGGCAAGAGATAGAGATTTCGGGTAACCGTGGGGAAGACGAGAAAAAGTAAACTTGTTATGCATAGAGCGCCGCAAGAAGATGCAGTAGCGTCAGCGGATTAACCTAACAGTCTATGGAGACCGAAACTCTAACTTGATTACGCCGATCTGGGGCTTTCGAGGGCGGAGAGTTAGAGGGGAACGCGAAACAACGTGTGATCTTCGTTTTACAATGCTTGCGAGATTAATGTGCGAGAGAAGTTCGTGTGCGAGAATCTCGGAGCCCTTTGAAAGACAATGCTGAAAAATATGCACGCTCTGCTACCACATTCGACAGCAACAAGTCAATCGAGCTGCGGAGCGTGAAAAGGCCGGCTTGGGACGAAAGCTCCGAGTTCTGGAGAACTATAAGAAAAAGAAGTCGGAGTGAAGTTAATTATTAGGGAGCTAGCGATACAAAAGTACAAGGGCCAGACTTCCGCCATGACACCCACCTCAGCAAGTCGCATCTTCACGGCTCTTGAACTGGGCACAACTTTCAGGAAAGGAATCTTCTTGTAGAGTGCGGTCACGGATCGAGGATTAGCTTCTAGTTCCTGAATCCCCGTCGAGCTTTCCGGGCCTCCCTAATCTTCCAGGAGGGAGGCGTCACTTCTTACGAGCTCATCTCCCTCCTTTTTCTTTTCTTCTTTTCAACAGGAAACTCGAAACGATGTTGGGGAAAGGTGATCCTGGATCCCTTCTACTCTAAATAGTTGCACAAGGGTGAGAAGGAATGGGATTGCGCCTTTTGGGAAGGGCTTTTGGGAAAATCGGAAAAGTAGATTGGATAAAAAGCGACGAAGGTTAAAGGTCGGCTGCGGATCTCCCGCCCTGAGTAACCGATTTCTTTCTCTGGGAATCTTCGAGAGTATTAAAATATAATCTTTTTGATCCTTATTGAACGTCCTAGGGGATGATCTTTTTTAAGGTTTCCTTCTAGCGAATTCACCGGTCAAATTTCAATCACGGCCAGTAAACTGAGCCAACTAATTAAGCAGAACTAATGTGTCATTTTCTGATCCTCAAGACGCTTTCTGCTCAACGTGCGAAGTCCTGCTCCAGCTAGATCAAGCAAGAAGGAAGTCGCAGGAATGCCAATCATTCTCTGCTTCCAACTGTCAGTGTTGCCACATTGCCCAACCTTCCGTAACAACGAAATTCGCGGCAGACATGTTTCTCCTTGCTTATGAAGTTCACCGATGGTTTCCAGGTGGAAATACTGCGACGCGAATGGCTCATCTGCATTTGAGCGTTTTGCGAGCAATTATTATCACGCGACAAGAGGCGAGGTTTGGTGGTTAGATGGTTGAGAGACATAAGGTAAGCGGTGAGCCGCTCCGAGCATTACAAACACCGCAGCTTCGAGTTCAGCTGCTTCTGCCTCTCTTGAATACTAATCGCACATGGCTGAGATGAGGATCGCTGACTATTAGGAGGCGGATTACCACAGTGTTTAGACTGAAATGGTGCCCCTGACGTGGGAATAAATATATTGCAACAATACGAACTCTCGAGGCTCATGACTTCTTCAAGCGTCCTCTCCTTGCAATAATTTACATCTTAAAATGAATGTGCGCCGTTCGAGGGCGAAAGTAAAGACAAGATGGAGACGGCTTTGTAAAAATGTGAAAGCTATTTACTCCAGGGTAAAATAGATGTTTCGTGCCGCTATCTGCTCGAGAGACTGTTGATAAGCTCAAGGTCACACAGGTCACTGGAATAACGAGTTTTGTCTAGATAAAGACAGGAATTCAAAACAAGAATAGAAAGGTCAAACAGGTTACCCGGATCAATGAGATTCCTATAGATAGGGAGTGGAATTCAAAACATGAATATTCATATCGTTCATAGCAATATGCCACTCTTGCATCTTGTTGTAGCTGTTACCGCTTTTGTCCCTTTAATGTTCGTTGGTAGACAGGTTTTCGTTCTGACAAACGACCGATTATATTCGCTCGATCTGGAAGAGCATTGTTGCCAAAAAACCATCAATATCGCCAGCCAACTCCAAATGCTACATTCTACCGCGGCCTGTAATTGAAGAGAAATTGGCGAACTACTTTTTAATCATCCTATCTCAATTTCTCGAACGTGACGGTTTAGGTGAAACGGTCGAAACGGGTTAAAGGGAGTTTCAAGAAACGATGTTTCGCTCAATTAAGTTCTCTCCTCGGTTTTCAGGCCGTTAATTGTGATTCAACGATTAGCTGTTTCAATTACAGCTAATTGGAAGCCCTCTCCGGCTTTTATTGGCCAATTTTTCCTCTCTCAAGACCGTAGCCGGCGACTGCTATAGACGGGGAAGCCTAGCTAACAGTAGACCCATTTCCGCTCTACGGATCAATAACAGTTCTCCGGGTTTTCATTGGGTCGTTCGCCTTCGAAGGTTGTTCCATTCATCAAAAAAGGCCCCTTTCGATGTAATAGCTCAGCAGTATTACGAGACGAATTTACAAACTAACCTTTGAGCAAGAATCTGTACAACTAAGAGTCGGAATTTCCTCCTTAAATTTATATCATGTTGTTCCTGCGGTTAGAAACAATCGACGGTGGGGTGGCAGGGAAAACAAATAATTCTGTTTAATGAAACGTCAACCGTTATCGCAAAGTTGGCGAAGTTAACCGATATTTACCCGCGTCTACCGCTGCGTTTGACAGGGACGAAGAAAAGTAGAGCTACAGCAAAACTCCTTATCGCTTATTTTGTCTACATAGCTGCGTTTGAGAACTCGATAAAACTATCTGCTTAAAATAGCAATTTCGTATTTTTCCTACTACAATTTTTACCAATGATCCAATTCGTCGAATTTCTAATGTTTCTCCTATAAACCTTTATGGTTCAACTATTATTTTTTCCCCAATGAACTATTTTGTCCAACTATCAATTTTACCCTGCATGAACTATTTTGTCCAACTATCAATTTTACCACGCATGAACTATTTTGTTCAAATGTTTTATTCTGTCCAAATGTCAATATTTTCTCGATGAACCATCTTGTCCAAAAGTTTTATTTTGTCCAACTTAAATTTTTTTACTCAATCGACCATTTTGCCCAACATATAATCCCCCCCCCCGTGAAACATTTCGTTTAAATATATTATTTTGTCCAACTATCAATATTTTTTTCAATGAACCATTTTGTCCAACCTTATCAATTTTTTCCCCGAAGGAACTATTTTGTCCAAAAGTTCTATTTATCGAACTTATCAATTTTTATCTCCTAATGAATTATATCATCCAAAAGTTCTATTTTGTCCAACTTATCATTTTTTTCCTCCCCTAATGAACCACTTTGTCCAAAAATTCTATTTGGTCTAGCTTATAATTTTTAACCTCAATATACCATTTTGTCTAAAGATTTTATTTTGTCCAAAAGTTCTGTTATATCCAGCTATCAATATTTTCTCGATGAACCATTTTGTCCAACTTATCAATTTTTCCCCCCAATGAACCATTTTGTCTAAAAGTTTTATTTTGTCCAACTTATCAATTTTTTCCCCCCAATGTACCATTTTGTCCAAAAGTTTTATTTTGTCCAACTTATTAATATTTTTCCCCCAAAGTACCATTTTGTCCAAAAGTTCTGTTATGTCCAACTGTCAATATTTTCTTGATAAACCATTTTGTCCAACTTATCACCCCCCCCCCCCAGGACTATTTTGTCCAAACGTTCTATTTGGTCAAACTTATCAATTTTTCCCTCCAGTGAACCTTTTTTCTGTATGAACCATTCTGTCCAAATTATTCGATTTTGTCCAAGCGAGCCGTTTCGTCCAACTCGTCGGTTTTGTCCTTAGAATAATTGTCGCTTATTCCGTTCATTCCCTCATTCTTCAGCCGTGGTAATCTGTAACCATGTCTATTTTCTGCCAGTTTTTTTTTTTTTTTTTTTTTTTTTTTTTTTTTGGAGAATTTTTTCGATTCTCCGGATTTGAAGCCTGCGTTGCGAATCGATGGCTAGAGTATCCGTAGAAGCAGTTTATTTATTCTTCCCATTCTTCGTATACCGAGTATTTTTTATTTATTCCATAGCCGTCTAATTAAAAGCGAACCTATATAAAACTTGGCGGCCATGAGCGTTGGATTGGGTGAAAGCCGAACGCCATAATTAATTAAGAACTTAGTGGCTCTTCATCCTATAAGCCTCAGCTTCCAGTCTTTGCCTCCTCATTCTCCTCGACCTCTTTTTCTCTTCCGAGTTCTATTTTCTTTCCCCCTCCCCATCTTTGGAACAAAGTAAAGCCCGAGGGTCGTTAGGGGTCGCCGACGGAGCCTTAGAAACGTAAATCTCCCCGGAAACCTGCGAGACTCGAGGTATTGCACTAGCGATTATAATAATGCCGAGAAAAGTTGAAAAGGGCGAGCTCTCTAGCATCGGAAGAAACCGAAGGATCGGTTTTCCCCGTGTAATTAGTGAGGTAAAAAGTCGGCCGGAACAGCGCCCGCATCATTAAACGATTCGAATCAAGATCGACGAGAGGGAACTATAACGTCGAACGCCTAACAGCGAGTTTGAGCGAATAATGGCCCTTCAATGATTCTCGGGTCAGAAAATATTTATTTCCGTTGAATTTGCTAGCGGCTTGTCAAATGCGGAGAAGAATAAGATTCGCTTTCGAAAAAAAAAATTGAATAAGAGAAAATTGCCTGAGGAAATTTGAATTAGACGTTCAAAGCGAAGCCAATTCCAAAACATTCCTTTGTTTTCTAGTTTATTAGTTAGTTTGGTCCTGTTCGTACACTTCATTTTACCACGTGGGAACTTGTCCAACTGATGGGATTGTTGTTCAACTGCTTGATTTGTCCGACTAATTTTATTTTCTCCATCTTGATCAACTGGTTAATTTGATCCCATATTGTGGTTTTTTTTTTTTAAATCTTATTTAACCGATTTTTTCTAACTTGTTCATTTTCTCCATCTTGATCAACTGGTTAATTTGATCCCACAATGTGTTTTTTATTTTTATTTTTTATATCTTATTTAACTGATTTTTTCCAACTTGTTAATTTTGTCCATCTTGATCAACTGTGGTTAATTTGGTCCAACATTTTTTTCCATCTTATTTAACTAATTTTTTCTCCAACTAGTTTATTTTGTCCATCGTGATCAGCTGGTTGATTTGGTCCACCTAGTTGTTTTTGTCATTCTTTTCCCAGCAGTTTATTTTGTCTGACTCGATCAACTGGTTGATTTGATCCAACTTCTAGTCGTTTTATTTTCCATCTTATTTAACCGATTTTTTTTCTAACTTTTTCATTTTGTCCATCTTGATCAACTGATTTATTTACTACATCTTGATCAACTAGTTAATTCGGTCAACATTGGGTTGTTTTTTTTTTTTTTTTTTGTTGTTGTTGTTGTTTTTTTTCCATCTCACTTAACTAGTTTTTTCTCTAACTAGTTTATTTTGTACATCAGCTGGTTGATTTTGTCCAACATCAAGTTGTTTTTTTCTGTCTTATCCAACTAATTTTTTTTGCCCAACTAGTTTCTTATTTATGCTCATCTTTATTAACTGGTTGATTTAGTCCTTGATTTAGTTCTTCTCGTCCAACGTGGTGTTTTTTTTTTTTTTTTTTTTTTTTTTTTTTTTTTTTTTTTTTTTTTTTTTGTATTCCTGATTAACTGTTTAATTTGTTCCATCATCGTGTAGTTTTTTTAATCTTATCCAACTGAACTGATTTTTTTGTCCAACCAGTTTTTGTCCATCTTTATCAACTGGTTGATTTTTTCTATCTTGATCAACTAGTTCATTTTGTCCAATTGGTTTTGAACCAGCCTACGTCCAACTAGTGTTCGTTTCCACTTTGTTCAACTAGATGATTTTTTCGACTAGTCGGTTTTAATTCTATATTTTCCAACTGGTCGATTTTGCCCATTTTGATCAACTTTCTGATTTTTTATCTCTCGTGCAACCGGTTTATTTTGTCTAACTGGTCGTTTTTGCCCATTTTGATCAGCTTCCTGATTTTGTCCCTCTCTTCCAACCGGTTTTATTTTGCTCAACGATTTTTTCTTGTCTTGTCCTATACTAGTTGATTTTTCCACGTTGTCCTGTAATTTTTTACCGTGGCGCCCGAATTGTTCGCTGATGCGCGCTCATTTTCAACTTCAACTCGGGCACGAAATTTAATTATTATTTTAATTATTTTATTTAATTATAAATTAATTTCGAAAAAATCCTCTCTCACGTCGCGGCAGTTTTTCAAATCGATGATTCCCGCTGTTGAAGCAGTAAACAGATTTATTCTCGTAACCGGTTTTACTCCGATGACTCGGCAAATCATGTGAAAGGTCTCGCTGATGACTGCCTTTGTATTCAGTCCGAGCGCCGAAGCAGCGACTCGTGCCCCGTGAGCCGCATTCTTTTGCGATTCTTTCACGCCGAATTTTCTTTAAAACAACACAGCTTTCGGCCGTATTCAAATTAAATTGAATTCTCATTAATACGCCGGAAAGTCCGTTCGAATGTAAAGCTTCCTTTGTCCCGACCTTTCCCGGCGATTAAACGTTTTCAACCGGCACTTCAGCATTTTTCGCCCCTCGGAGCGAATTAACATCGGGAGCTTAAAGGTAACGAGGGCATTTGTTGGCGATTTTACGTGATCAGCTTTGATCAGCTTAAGTGTGCTCCGTGTGTAGAAAACGCGCGGATTATTCGATAGAAGTCGGTAACGCTAATGAATTTCCATCGAAAACGCGCGAGGGATTTGTAAATTATTTTTAAAACGGTTGAGAATTTTATTTTTAGATTAATTAAGGGTTTAGAAGCATTAATAAATATCGCCCTCGCGAGCCGGACGTGCCTTATTATCGACTGTATAATGCAACGAAGCCGTTTCCAATGTATCCCCCTTTCGGTTTTCACAACAGGCGAAAGCGTAGAAAGCCGGCCTGCTATCCGTTTTCAGCTGTCCTCCATCCACTTCACCGTTTTCCTTTGCAGCCAAGACTACCTTAGGCACCTCGAGGTACTTACTTCCTTAACTTATGGTCCTCGCAGTGGAGCCTCCTGTTTTGTTCTACCGCACTCCTCCGGATAAGGAAGACCCCTCTATAAATTTCACAGCTCGCAGACCTTGCCACAGAGAACAACGCTCGGCTTCCATTCTAACCCTTGCGAATTACAACGCGCCGATACACCAGAACACTTATATCCAACCCCGATTCTCGCCAACCGTCTGGGAAAGGCTTTGAAATAGAACTATAGTAAATAATTGCAGCTATTATTTCAATTTTCTTCTTCGCTCAACCCTTTGCTCTCCTGTGCGAGTGTTTTTTCTCCTCTCTGAGTGTTTTTTCTCCTCTCCGTGCATTTGTCTTCCTGAACTGCACAGCAGTACTATTTTCCAAACACGCAACGTGTTTCCTTTGCAAGTTTCAACACACCACACAACGTTGTTACAAGTGTCAGTTTCAGTTTCTTATTCAGAGTTTAACAGGGGCTTGAAATTCGGGATGATAATGCAATAGTGGTGAAGGGGTTTTATATAACAAGTTCTACTATATTATAGAGAGAAGTATTGTAATTATTTTATAGATTGGGATAATAACGAGGCTTAAACCAATTTGTGATAATAGTAAATTGTTATGTAATATAGTGTTGTTTTCTAATAGTAGTATAATATGCGTGAGGTTACATAAGATGGCAATTCCTGCTAAAAATCTTCTCAACCTCACGTGGATTTGAACCTAGATGTTACCTTCATGAGTCTATCGTCTTACCCCTCAGCTACCGGCGTTCTCTCAATTGAGCTCACCTCTTTATCTATAAAGGGAGAAAATATTGTGATTAAATTCCTTTCTGATTAAAAGTGTTTCTTGTAAATCCATCACAAACCGATCGATCAGACGTTGACTCAATTTATGCAAAGGGTCAACTTATTGAACCGGTTATGCGATAAAGTATTGATTCGGCCTCGCGTTCTTTTGCAATTATAATTCAACGCCATGTCGTCTCCATTAGAGTTTTGTCAGCCTCATTCAAAAAACGTTGGAAATTCGTTCAGAAACGTCGTTCAGACACTGACAGGTCTGAAAAAACACTTTGAACAGAAAATAGGGGGAAAATTAACCGGTTTCTTGGAAAATGCGGAAAGAAACCAATTATTTTCCGGAAAATTAACCGGTTTCTTGGCAAATGCGGAATGAAACCAGTTTGTATTGCGGAAAATTAACCAGTTTCTTGGGAAAGTGTAAAGAAACCCGTTGAGCGTTAACGATAAAAACCGGTTGGGAACCAAACGATAAAAGATACCGGTTGAGAGAAAAATTGTAACAAGAAACCATTTGAGAGAAAAACTATGGGAGAAATCAGTTGAGACAAAAAAAATAGAGGAAACCAGCTTAAGAGAAAAAAAATTCGGTTGAGAGAATGAAAACCGGTTAAAGAAAATTGTTAAAATAAACAGATTGAGAGAAAAAACCATGAATGGTAAACGAGTAAAGATTTCAGAACATGGGAAACAAGATAAGAAACCAGTTAATATGGGCAACGAGGAACGAAACCGGTTGAATAGTAAACGGGATATGATGGTTGTTATAGAATGGCCAACATTGATCCCGCCAAGACATTTTATTTACAGTTCCCGTTACACAATATGATAACCTATGTCAACAGTAGAAAGAGGTAATATTAATTCATTCTGAGTCGATTCGACCAACCCGGCGTTTTTCATTTGAGCCCTATCCTTAAACACTTCATTTAAGTACAGATATAACAATGGTAAACGGTTAAATTGGATACAAGATAAGGAACGGGTTAAAATAAACGAGGCTCGAAACCGGTTGAACGGGAAACTAGATGCGATACCAGTTGAACACAAAACAAAAACGTGTAATATTTTCAAATGAAAAATAAATCAGTTGTACGGTAAACGAGATGTGAAACCGGTTGATTGATAAACGGCATAAGAAACCGGTTGAATGGGAATGAGACGGGAGAATATCTGAGGTAGAAAGTTTTTCCTAATAAAAAAAACCAACGATTTTTCGGTAAACCTGCGATATTCCTTTGATTCCTGTTCGAAGTTAACCTCTTCAGCGCAGGTATTCGTTACTTATATCGTCTCCATTTTTGAGCTCACGCGTTTAGGTACTATTTGCGTTCCAAAAGTAAGAGCTGTTCGAAATTCTTCGTTCACCGCCGTTGTCACCAATTACACTTAATTGCAGCTCTAGTGATGAAAATGGAATCTCCCCTCCACCCGGAAAAGGTTCCCCCTCCCCGTAATCCTTCGGCCATGTTGACTCGCCAACTACGCTATCTAGATGTATGCTTTCGACTGTTTATGCTAACAATGGATCCTCTCGTTTCAGGTGAGTACGGAAGGAAACTCGGTTCGGGTACTTCATCCCTCCAACATTGTCCAGTGAGGTGAATCAAGGCTTCGGCGGAGGAAGTGGTAGTCTCTAATGTTTGCTTCTCAGTTAATTCCAGTTGTTGAAAAGCGGATTACTCTCCGGGAAAGGAGCTGCGCATCTGTTTCGAAATAACAAGGCGGTTTTCACCCCGGGTTGATTCGTTCCTTTTCAAATCCGAACCTCGTGCTGCTCGAGCACCGCAGTGGGAGCCTTTCAACCCATCATTTACATGCGGATGGCCATAGGCTTCATCGATGACCCAATTTACATATAGGGGACGGGCTGAAAGAGCTATTCGAATAAAGTTGATTGAAATAACGCTCTCCAATAAAAGAAAAGGTGAAAAAAAATTCGAACGATACGATCAAGATCAAGCGAGAAATTTTGGACCTAGAGAAAAAAACTGGTTACTTCAAAACCGAAAAAAAACTAGTTGGTTCCAATTCGAAAAAAGAAACAAGTTGATTCGAAATCGTGAGAAGAAACAAGAGAAACCGGTTGGTTCATTAAAGGAAAATAAACCGTTTGATTTGAAATCAAGAAAGGAAACCTTTCTGATTCAGGAACGAGAAAAAGCCCGTTGATTTGGAAAAGAGAAAAGAAACCGGTTTAATGGTGAACCAGGAAATAAGCCCAGTAAATCGAAATGAGAAATCGTTTAAACGGGCAACAATGAAGAAAATGGTTAATAAAGAAAGAGAGAAAAAAAAACAGTTTGGTGGGAAAAAAGAAAATAAATTGAAAGATTCGGAACGTGAAAAAGAAGCAGTTATTTGGCAACGTAAAAGAAACCGGTTGTTCCAGGAACAAGAAAAGAAACGGGTTGATTCAGAAAAGAGAAAAGAAACCGGTTGATTCAGAAAAGAGAAAAGAAACCGGTTGATTCCGAAAAGAGAAAAGAAACCGGTTGATTCAGAAAAGAGAAAAGAAACTGGTTGATTCAGAAAAGAGAAAAGAAACTGGTTGATTCAGAAAAGAGAAAAGAAACCGGTTGATTCAGAAAAGAGAAAAGAAACCGGTTGATTCAGAAAAGAGAAAAGAAACCAGTTGATTCAGAAAAGAGAAAAGGAACCGGTTGATTCAGAAAAGAGAAACCGGTTGATTCAGAAAAGAGGAAAACTGGTTAATTAAGAATGAGAAGGAAAAATAGTTTAATTTCAAAATAACAGAAGAAACCGGTTGATCTGGAACTGATTAATTTTGAATTAAAACGTTTATGCCAATTAACCAGTTGAGTTGAAAACGAGAAAAGCAATTTAGAAACTGATTGAGAAACGTCCCAAGAAACTGGTTAATTTTAGAGCTGATCTTGGCGAGAAACCGTCAAGAACGGGAATCTCGAAAAAACGATGGTGTAACTGGTTTATTATTTGATCAACGGTTTCGAGCGACCAGAATAACGTTTTTGACTGACGGTTTCTTCAGGGTTCCATTCAGTATCGATTCTGCTCTCGCCAGCGCTAAATTCGCCGACGGATTAATACCAAAAGCGGCGCCGCAGTTTTTGAATTCGAAATCGATTCGCTTTCCATTTGTGGAAAATTAATGGACGCTCTCGTTGTCAGGTGATCTGGAAGCCTCTTGACATGGTCGGATCACCCTGCAGAACTGAGGCATGAGAGAGGATCTGAAGCCAGAACAGTTGCAGATCCGAGGTTTCCATTGGAACAAGCGGACGCCGAGGTGAGCAGATGGGATGTGCACGAGGTGCTACTGATTGAATCCGATCACCAAGTGAAATAGTTGATTCGATCCCCCGCTCCCTCCGCTGAGTTTCCGAGATTGCACGATAGAGTCCGCACCGCCTCTCTAACCAGCAGGAATCTCTCAATAACCGTTCAACCTCAATTATACCAGGAACTGAAACGAGGGGAAAATATATTGCCGCGTTATTTTCCGCCAAACCGATCCGGCTTTGCTCTGGATAAATACATCATCCCCTCCCCTCCGTATCTGTCTCGTCCCCCACTCGAAGCCTCTCGTACCTCATTTTTGCCAACCTCCATCGCGACCTATTATCCCTCCATTTTTCTCCCCCGTTTCCCGATTTCATTCCGGTAGATTAAATCAACTCCTGCCCCTCACGGGATGATAACCTTCCCATCTGCAGTCTGTCTAAATTAAGGTACCTAGGTGAATTGTTATGGGAGCATTGTTTTGCCTCTCGTATTCCGGCGGTATATTTTATCCGTAGTAGATTCCAGAGCAATAACTAACGTGGAATTCTCATCGCTCTTTCCCTTCTATCGGATAGACATTCTTTAGAATGACGAATTATTCAGTTGTCTGTAAAGACAATATTTCTGGATGAAGACGCACTATTATGGGTGCCCAGCTTCCGTTGCTTCCAACCTCTATGTTCATTCCATCACCATATTTGTGACATAAAGTGAAGATAATGAATCGGAAACAACAACCAATAACACCATCCCTTGTTTAGAGCTAAGGAACCTTCCGCCCGAGTAAATTCTCTGATTGCCAATTCAATGCCAGCGGTTTCTAGAAAGAGGCAACTGAAACGTTCCGAATGTCTGCCAATGGCAGAAGACAAGCCAAAACCGAATGTATCTAAAAGTTGTTTCACAAGGTACGCTTGCCGGCAGTCGTAGGCTTTCTCAGCAGAAGAAGGTTCTTCTCACTCGATTGCAGCTGAATCTGCGGTTTTGATAGGTCATCGTTGCCAAGAAAACGCTCCTCCTCGCTTCAAAGCTCTCGTTTGTTAGTTCCTATACCAGAATTTCCTTAGGAGACGTCTAACATACCCTTAGAGGGGAAAGCCCACGTTCTGAAGATCAGATTGGTTGAATTAATTTTATGCCCATCTTGGCTATGGATTGAGGCAGTTGCTCGATGGACAACAACATTTATCGACTCCATAAGCGAACTTATGATCGATCCCTATACTAAATTATTGAATACTAGCAGCTTCTTTTCTCGTTACTCACTCGACTGGTTTCTTTTCCCGTTCATCATTTAACCAGTTTCTTTTCATGTTTTGCGTGCAACATGATCCTTCTCTGATTTAACTGGTTCATTTCTCGTTTCCTATTCAAATGGTTTTTCCTCTTTTATTAATTTACCGGTTTCATGTTTGTTTTCAAGTCGAAACGGTTTTTCCTTCTTTCTTTTGCAACTGGTTCCTTTTGCAGTTTCTCAATAACTTGTTTCTTTCCTAGGTTTTCATTCGACCGGTTCATTTCCCCCTTTTTCCATTTAACCCGTTCTTTTTTGTTGATTTTCATGAACGGTTTTCTCCTTCTTTTTATCAAAATTTAACCAGTGTCTTGTTCGTTTTTGTAAGGTTTATTTCCTCATTTCCCTTGTAACTGGTTCCTTTTGCAATTTCCCCATTAACCGGTTTCTTTTCTCGTTTTTTCGATAAAGGAATTCTTTTTTCAATAAACTTATTTCTTTTCTCGTTTTTATTAAATTAGTTCCTTCTCTCGTTTTCAGTTTAACTCGTGCGTTACCTCGTTTTTGCATTCAACCGGTTTCTTCTTTGTTTCCCAATCTACCGGTTTCTTTCCTCATTCCATTGTAACTGGTTTCTTTTGCAGTTTCCCCATCTTTTCTTTCATCTTCATTCATTCAACCATTTTCTTTCCTCTTTTTCTCTAACCGGTTTCTTTGTTGTCTGAAACGACTTTTGTCTACGACGCACTTGATTTCGCTGCGACACTTGAAGTTTCGAATTATCGTGCTGCGAGATTTACATGAAATAGTTCATATGACGGTCAAGTTTAACTAGCATTATCGATTATCAATTCCCTTCGCCGTGGACGTATTTCCGGTCAGAGAAACTCCCGTTCGGTTGTTTATCGAGGCTCGGCGCTGTTTCTTTGATTCCGAAAACCTCTCTTTCAACCTATCTCCGCCCCGAATGAGCTCTTTCTCAAGGGACTCTTTGGGCGTTCGGTCGAACGGAAGGCCAAACGAAGTAGTAAAATTATTTACGGCGTTTCCTCCTATCCGATGCCGCGCTACTTGCCATGGCACCGAAAGAGGTTTAGTGGTCGTTAGGTGCAGGAGCAACCCCTTGACCTCGGGACGTTTGAACTTTCGTTACTACAACGATAGACGCGAATCCGCTGGTTACGTGATTGGGAAATTACCGGATCGGTGGATGATGCGATGTTTTATTAGGATTTATGAAGCAATTAATGCTCGACACGGGATGGTTAGAGCCACGTTACTGCAAGAACTACTACAGCTGTTATCTCACTTTTATCACAATGTTGTTGTTAGATTATGTTATGTCTTACCAAAGTTATACTGGTAGACATGAAATCTTTTCCTTTCAATAATTGAAGAAAAATTAATACTTAATTAATTAATCCCGTTAACCGGCACTCACTTTCGAGTCACCTAGTGACCGCTTCTAAATTTGCATCAATTACACATTAAGAACGAGATGACGAAAACAGTTGAATGGGAAAAGAAGAAAAAAAACTGATTGGTTCAGAATGAAACAACGAAACCTGCTGAAAAATGGTGAACGAGGAAAGAAACCAAGTAAACGAAAACAAAAAAATCCCTGTACAGCGAATCAACAGAAGAAACCAGTTGATTTGGTAACAAGAAAAAGAACCGGTTAAATTAGAAACAAAAGAGTAACCGGTTAATTCGGAAACAAGAGAAGTAACCAGTTAAATTAGAAACAAAAAAAGTAACCGGTTAATTCGGAAACAAGAAAAGTAACCGGTTGGATTGAAAACTAGAAAAGAAGCCGGTTGATTCAGAAACAGGAAAAGAAACTGGTTGCTTCGAAAGCAAGAAAAGAAACTGGTTGATTCGAAAACAAGAAAAGTAACCTGTCGATTCTTGAACAAGAAAAGAAACCGGTTGATTCAGAAATAGGAGAAGAAACTGAATGTTCTAAAACAAGAAAAGGAACTGGTCAATTTTGAAACAAGAAAAGTAACCGGTTAATCGGAAACAAGTCAGTTACCTGTTAATTGGAACAAGAGTGGTAACTGGTTGGTTCGAAACTAGAAAAGAAACTATTTGATTCTTGAAAGAGAAAATTAATAATCTGGTTGATTCAGAAACAGGAAAAGAAATTGGTTGGTTTGGTAAAAATAAAAGGAATCGGTTGGTTCGGAAACTGAAAAGAAACTGGTTAAATGACCGATGTCGACATTTGTAAACGATATTTGACGCAGAATTTACTGTTCTTTGAAAAATGAACAAATAAAATTGTCTCTAGGATTCTTCATTTAGGAGTTATTGCCGCAAATTGGAAAAAGCGCCAATAATGCGCCAATTTATCAAACCTAACGCACAAGGAAATTTTGTCGGATTCGTGTTTCTCGCCCAAAAAAACATGAAAGTTTGAGAAGTCGATCAAAGCGCCTGGTGGTCAACAAGTGAAACATCTCAGTCTCTCAGACAGGTGTTGCGTCGGAAGTTAAATATGAAAATGCGAGGGAATTGTTCGTGTTGAGCGTGGACAAATATTTTATTATTAAAATTACTCCTCCCCGCTAATTTTAATTTCCTTCTAACGCAATTAATTCTGCAATATATTAGTCCCTTGAAGAAAGGTCGGGTTTGCAATGCATACAAAAGGTGAAGCGAGTTCGGTGATTTCCACGTCAAAGTCTCCAACTTCGTCTACTATTCCGGGGGAGTGTGATAATATCATGCTGCGCTTTGTTATTCATAGCTTCCCTTTCTACAGTCGATGTTACTGTAGTTGTTGACGTAGAGCGGCATTTTCGAGATTAGATTTCATGCAAAACAAATGGCCGCGCATAACAGCTATTTCAGTTTCTCCCGCTGTCGGCCGCTAGAGGTCGCCTTAGGGATGGGTAACTCTTACAACCTGCGTGACATGTTTATTCATGAAGGGACGCGAATTACGGGGTGCAAGCAATAATTTGGAATTGAGCGATACTAACTTTCCGTTCGCGGAAAATACACCGAAAAAATGGAAAGAACTAAATGGAAATTTCATGGGAGAAAACCGTTTCGAACGTGCATCTTAAGAATATCGTGCGTGACGCGAAGGGTTCATGTGCCAAGTGTGAACGATCCGTGTTTCCACATGTGGAACATTACTATTCGTGAGAGTGAAGCTATCAAAACTGTCAAACAAAAGGGGAGAAAATATGAACCGTGAGTAATTTTTGCATCAAAAGAGCTTTTCGAATTGTTGAGAAGACGACATTTTGATGTATCAAGATGTCGTTTTGGCTCTTCTAGGTTAGGGAAAATAGGTGGCCTGCTAATTTGGATTTTTCGGGCGGCCATTTTGAATATTTCGCATCAAGAAAATAAGTTGAGTTGCAATTTTTAAGCTTTCAAATTGATAAAAATACGTTGAAACATCATTTCAGGTCTTTTGTACTGAGAAAATACGCCGAGACTCCTTTTTGCTACTTTCCTATTGAGAAAAATACGTTCTGACACTGTTTTGAATTTTTCCCATGGATAAATATACGTTGAGACGCCATTTTGGGTATTTTGGATTGATAAAAATACGTTAGACGTCATTTGGAATCTTTGACATTGAGAAAAACATGTTGAAACGCAATTTTGGATGTTTCACTTTGATAAAAATACGTTGAAACGCCATTTTGAATAGTTTACATTAGAAAAAACACGTGACCACGCATGTTGAATTTTTTGCATTGAGAAAAATACGTTCTGACACTGTTATGAATCTTTCCCATTGATAAACATACGTTGAGACGACATTTTGGGTCTTTTGCGTTGATAAAAATCTGTTGAGTAGCCATTTTGGGTCTTCTGTGTTGATAAAAATACGTTGAGATGCCTATTTGAATTTTCGCGTTGACAAAAGTGCTCTAATACGCCATTTTGAATCTTTTACGTTGTGAAAAATTGGTTGGGACGCCATTTTGAATATTTTGCATTGAGGAAAATAAGTTGAGTTGCAATTTTTAATCTTTCTCATTACGTTGAGACGCCATTTTGGGTCTTCCGCATTGATAAAAATACGTTGAGAGGCCATTTTAAATCTTACACATTTATGAAAACACGCCGTATTGAATATTTTGCCAGAAGGGAAATAAGTTGAGTTGCAATTTTTAATCTTTCGAATCGAATCACCTTCGGATCTTCTGTATTGTAAATATACTTCACGACGCCATATTGGATTTTTGGTGTGCAAAAAATTAGCTGAAACACCATTTGGGATCTTTCTCATTGATCTTTTGTATTGCAAAATGTTTTCAAAGTCAAAACGACCGAATTTTTTTTCTGAATTACTAATTACATTTCGTGCAGTGTGGTTACATCGTAAACAATATTTACAACGTCGCCGTAAACAAAATTAACAATGGCAGACATTTCCCCCCCTAAGCGCGTTGGGTTATTTGCATTTATGTCTCGCTGAACGGAGAAACGAGGGGTATTCATGGTCGGTGTCGAGACGTCGAGAAAGTCGAGATTGATAAGGTTGCCATGGAAATTTTCTCGACCGGACATGCGCAGTACGCCATTTCACATCTCGATCGAGAAATCGAATTCGATCCAAAAAAGCGTCGAGAAATCCGTCGAGAAGTCGAGATTCGGCGTTCCCGCCAAATTCGATGTAAACAACAACGCGAAACGACGGCTATTCGACGAATCTTTCCTCAGATTCCGATTTTTATCCGTTATTTCGCGTTCGTGAGTTTTGTGTTACCAAAAACGAATGGAAATTGTCACCTAATAGGCAGAAACTAAATTCATTCGGATTCGGCGTTCCCGCCAAATGTCGATGTAAACAACAACGTGAAACGACGGCTATTCGACGAATCTTTCTTCAGGTTCCGATTTTTATCCGTTATTTTATTTTTATCGTTCGTGATGTTCATAATTTGTGTTACCAAAAACGGATGGAATTGTCACCGAATAGCAGAAACCAAATTCAATTGGTTTGTATTCGGCCATGGAGGTCTTAATAGATGAGTCCATTTCTCGATCTCGACACGGGCTTCACTGGGAGGATCTTCATGGTACGCGCGGTTCTCGACTTCTCGATTTCTCGACATCTCGATCTCTCGACACCGACCATGAATACCCCTACGCTGAGGAAGCACACGCGGCCGTTCAGGGCTTTGCAAAGGCGAGCATAAAAGGGACGAAAATGCGCCTCGCTAGACGAATTATTCTGCGTCGAAAGAAAACCTCACGTACGCACTCGTAAAACTTAACTCGATTTGAATTTAATTGGTTCCCGTTGGGCGTTGGAGCTTTATTAATTCCACAGCCTCCGGAAGCTCTTTAACTGGCAGAGTGGATTTGAAAATTATACGAGCCGTCGAACTTGTGAAGCGCATATGATTTTTTTTTAGAAGTTGAGAAAAATTATTTAAAAATCGTGTAGAAATATTTTTTCTCAACTTTCCAACATTAATACGCTTTGTCTATTTTTAATTCTGGTGAGCTAAATTAACGAAATATTTTACGTCTACTAGAATCCAGGGACAAAAGTGATATCGCGTTCCTTATCTCCCGCCGTTTTATATCAACCTCTGTTTACGCTATGCGTTGGTCAATAGTCAACTCAGCATGTTTCTTTCAGTGCTTTTAGTCAGTGTTTTGTCAACTGCGTATTAGTGAACCTTCTGTGCTATCATGAAACGTGAGCTTTTGATTGTATCAGTCGTATCAACTACAATTTTCAACATGAGAATGAGCAACCTCCTAATTATTATGTTCATCATTATGTACTTCAACACAGTAAAACATAACAATAATCAATACCTTCGATAAATGTAGATTCGACCTCTTTTTTTTTTTCAATTTTCTTTATCACTCAAATTCGAACTTTTCTCCGTCAGCGAGGAAATTGCTACCGTTGCGGTTATTAGCCTGCAGGTGTGAAGGAGGCTCGTCGGTTGAAATATTCAAGGATTCATCAGAGAATTTACTTGGACTCCGTAGAGAATTCTATATCTGCGAAGGAAGCTTTCCACCTCGAGACTCCGGATGCCGAAGTTCGCGCGAGTTGGAGAGCAATGAATGAATTGGTAATGCACGGCGAGACAAGGCTTGAACTGTGTTTCCATTTGGAATTTTCAAAGTTCCTCTGCCGCCGCGGGATTCCCTTATAGCCAATCAGTTTTCGTGTTAGGGATTTAATACATTTTACGCCCGGCAATTTAACGTTGAATCGGCGGGAAAATTTGTTTGTCGGCTAGATAAAAATAATTAGCGAACAGTATGGAATGAAATTAAGCAATAGGTCTGACCGTTTTATGCCCCTAGTAAGAACATTAAACCACCGCGATCTCAAATCCTTGGTTGTTCATGCTTTGAACTAGATCTTTCGACTGTCCCCAGAGCAGCTCTTGATAAGTCAAAATTTCAACGATTTTTGAGCTCGATCCTTAAATCGCTGTCAGAGCATCTGCATCTTAGTTTCAGAGCCGTCCCTCTGTCCTCCAGAAACCAAGGGATGTTATCGCTGTTGAATTACCTTCAACTCATTTTCTGCAGCTCCCTATTCCAGCCGATACTTTAGAAACCCGATGCCATTTTTTATTCAGATTCAGTCGCTGAATATCCGTGGAATACTTATGGGGCCTATTTTCCCTCGGTTAGTCCCCTTGTGCTTTTTGCAGCCCTCGCTCTAGGCCGCGGTCCAACTTTTCCGCTGCGAAGCATATTCCGGGAAGATAGTGGCCTGATGAAAGAGAGTTAGGCGAGAGTTTCGAGATGCGACAGCGTTGTCGTAGGTGGGAAAGTGGAACTTGGGCAGGTTTACCCAATTAGATCTAATTCAAATTTAATGGCCTGCCCTTTTTCCACTACAGCCCATCTTCTCGACCGTCCTATCCAAGGCTTCTCGTGCAGGGTCTTTCCAGCCCTTTTCTATCATCTAACCGCTTCTCCGCTCAAAGCCGGATAACGGTTGAAATTCCTTTATATCCCTTTTCGACCCAAAGTGCGAGCGGAAAAGTGGGAAGCTTAAAGCTCAACTGTAGGAACGTCCTCGTGCTCCTCATTCTTGCGGAATCCCATATTAAGTATTATCTAGCTCGTCTGAATTTTCCGGCCCCCGCCGAGAAAAAGATTTCCTTCCTAATTTCCAACATTTTCTCCAATATTCGTCCCAAAGATCGAGAGGAGCAATATTATGCAATCCCCTCGTCGTCGGCATTTTACTCTCTCCTTGGAGAAATCACCTTGTAAACGCATTCCATATCATCTTTTTTTCAAAAATCTTTTTTTTCCAGGGGCATGATTCCCGGAGGACCGGGATGCGCTGGTGGCCAGCAGGACCAGCCGGACCCGGATTTCATCAAAATGTTCGTCGGCCAAATTCCAAGGTCCATGGACGAGTCCGAGCTCACAAAAATGTTCTCCGAATTCGGGCGCGTCCATCAGATCAACGTTCTAAGAGACAAAGTCACCGGCCAAAGCAAAGGTGAGTCTATCAGACTACGTCGTCCTGAGGAAGTCCCAAGGGGTGAAAGTGCTTGACCAGTTGCAAATAGGTTGAGGTACAAGTCGCCATGTTCGATTCTCTCTAAAAATCCTCAATGTCTAGGTAATAGTTTCAGTCGTTAAAGGCCATTCCCCTACTCCCTCTTGTTGTTTCTGAAGAAGAATAAATTTGGTTCGCTGACAAAGTTTTTACACTTTCAGAAACAAAATTTGAATTCAGTTTTAAGAGTTTTAGCAAAAACTCTTTGTAAGATTCTATAAAATTAAAAATCCAAAATTGACGTCTATTTCGGACACCTCTAACACTATTCCTTCACACTCCTCACTTTTACTCCTTGTCCTTCTCCTAAACTTCCTTCGCCCACAACCTCCGCCTTTTCTTTCTCTGCTACCACTTGTTCCCATCCTCCTTAACTTCTTCTTTCATCGCCCCTAGACATCCTTTTCTAGAAAACGCTCTTCCTTTTCATTCTCTGCTACCACTTGTTTCCGTTTTCTTTCTTCTCTCATTTCCCCTCCGCCCATAGGGCACATTCCTCCTTTTCATTCTCAGCAACCACTTGTTCCCCTCCTTTTCTTTCATCACTCCCATCCTCCTCCTCTCTCTCTGCAAATCTCCTCCTCTCCTTCTCTGCAAGTAATTGTTATTTTCTTCACTCATTACCTTCTCCGCCACTCTCCTCCTTTTCATTCATGGCATACACTTGTTTCTTTCCTTTTCTTTCTCCCCCCCTCGATGAGTATCTTCCTTTGATCCACCACTCTTTCTTCTCCTTTACTACCTACTCCACAATTATTATCTTTCCCCTCCCTCACCATCCTCCTTTACTTCCTTTTCCTGCAATCAACCTTTTCCTCGTCTTGCTCCTCTTGAAGGAGCCTTGCCCTCCTCCTCCACACCAGCCCTCATCCTCCATTTCTCCCTCTCCTCGTTTCCACTCTCCTCCCTCCTTTTCTCACACCCTCGATCTACCTCTTCCACCTCCCCTTCCTCCTCAACACCCCTTTCCCCCTCTTCTCGTTCCCGCTTCACCAATTAAATTGACATCACTCCGCATTCTTGCTTTCTTTCCATCGCTACGAGAGCTTGCACCGCTTTGGCTTCCCTTCGGTGTTAAATAACTCTCTACACAAAATAAATCCTATTACGTTGAATTCCATATAAATATTCCATATAAATTACGCCGTACCTGTAGAACTCGTAATTTATTTTATCGATCCTTTTTGAGCGCCGCATTATTCGCCTAGGAATCGTCGATAATCAGCAGGTGTCAAAGTCGGTTTACTCCCATCAAAACCGGCGAACGGATCTGCTAGGGAAATTGGTGAAGCTGGAGAGGAAGAGACGCAAGGCAATTACTCTGGAGCAGCAAGCTGGCCTCTGGCCTTCCACAGAAAGCCATCCTCCCCTCATCGCGAATCCGCTGTTTCCAATTAATGTCACCCGCTCTCTACTTGCTTACTCACTTGCTTTATCCTCTCGTTCTCCCATCCTCACACCTTTAATGAAAACAACCGACGTTTTACTGAGCAAACACTCGGTTCACTATAAAGCCGACGGCCCCGAACTGTTCATTCCATCAACCAGCCCGAATCCACTGTCACAACATTGCCTCTATGATGGAACACTTTTTCACGTTGGAGTAGACAGAGTGGCGATCAACACGTCAACGCAGACCCGTTTTTGCGGCGCAAAAGATTCTTCTACGGAAACAATTCGATTTATAACAACAGGGCGCTATTTGGGGGAAAATATTCCTTTTCCGTTTCGCCACCTTTCGTCATTTTTAGCTCCGGGTTTTTTCCTGTTGTTGAACGAATATTGGAAAACGTACGGCTGCTTGATTTAATTGAAAATCGATCAGTCGTTGTGACCAACTGACGTACGAGAGCACTCTTAATGAGCTATTGGCTCTTGATTATCATCTGAACCTTGCGAGAACGAACGCGTGCTTCGTTTTTAGCATCAGCCTGCTCAAAAATGCTCCTATTAGAAAGTTTTTTGAAATTCTTCTGGCAAGAACTTTCCAAATCGTACACCAAACTAGGAATACCATTATTTAAGCAGTTACAGCGACAAACGTTACAAATTAAAAAAAAAAAAAAAAAAAAAAAAAAAAAAAAAAAAAAAAAACTTTTTTCTCTATACTTGCGTTTCCCACCTAAAAACATTCTCCTCCGTACTTTCAAAACGCCAATCGTGCGAGAAACACTTTCAGAAGAAAACGCCGTCAAATTGGCTCTCAAACATTAAATTCGAGCTCGTTACTTCGGTTAATTTCGTCGCGGCGAATAGCCCTTCTTCAAAACGACAAACAAGGCGTTGCAATTGAATTTCGAGAATAAACAGAAATAACAGCGGGGGAAACCTTTCGCCGTCGAAAAACCGAGTGGAAAAGACGGCGTTGGAAATAATTAATTCACCTTTTTGCCCCCCTTATTATCGCGACGGTTGAAATGCCAAAAGAACAGACTAAATGGCAAACGAAAGTTAACTTGGAAAAGGGGCTAACAATGGTCTTCTACGGTGGAAGTTTATGAATTTACATTGCGAATCCACTTTCGAAGAGAAATATAGATTGTTTTCGCTTCGGAGAGAGGCGAATTTTATTCGTTTTTCAGGTCGACGAATTATTATCAATTTTTAGAACGGTGAATAATTTTTTTTTTCCATTAAAATGGTAAATACAGATATTAAGCTGTATTGGACACGTTTACTGTTAACATTAAGTGGACTGGGAAATTGAAAAAATATAAGTGCCAGTCCGATTTGACATTTAGATCTGATCCTCGAGGAATGAGCTTGTAGCTTGTGTAAACCTGCAAATAGAATCCTGCAATAGGGGCCAAAACGAAAATTTTCCCCCAAAAACAACAAAGAAAAGCAAAACGTAGAAGAACTAATAACTAGGTTGAAAGGACAACTGGAATGAAGTGGAAGGGATGTTTGCGAAACGAATGACCCACTGACATTCTGCTCAAAGACGAATCTGCATGCGATATGATCCCTTACTGTCCCCAACTCTCGTTCAAGACGATCGCATTCGGCTCCCAAATCTTATCCACAATGACTGCACTCCCCCTCCCGACCAAGACTCTGGACTCTCCCTACCCTGAACGATACTCATAACCCGATCGCATTCTGCTCCCAAATCTCATGCAACACGATCACATTCATCCCCCAACAGGCTCACATAAGAGACACTCACTTTCTGCCCTGAACGAGACTCATAAGACGCTCGCTTTCACCCCGCAACGTGAAGCGTTTCGTCAGCTTTAAAATCGTCTCCCCGACGTTTCAGGTTGGAGAATCAATCAAAATATAAGCACATTGTATAAAAATACAATAATAATCGAATCTTTGAAGATAAAACCTCATGAAGAGAAGCCTCCTTTGTCCATATTGTCTTTATCAATGCAAAATGCTCCCACTAATGAAATAACAAATTCATCCAGTGCCCTCGTCCTTCGCGATTCCACGGTGGCCACTTCGTATTTTCTCTTTCCCCTCTCTCTTTCTCTTTTTCTCTCTTGAACCACTTGTTGAATAGTTCACCCCAGGCTCGTAGGGCGGTCGGAACCGAGCCGGCCCCTACGGGCCATAAACAAATGTACTGCATCCCCGGTTCCTCGCGGGTTATTTCAGTCCTTATACACCTTCTCTGCGCTCTCTATATCATCCCCACCTTCGAGTCCTTTCTCACTGTAAAACCATAATTCTATTATATGACTTTTTCCGCCCGTTAAATCCTCTCGCGATGTATTCTTCAATGCATCAACAATGTCTAGACGATTGATAACGATTTTGAACTATATAGAGAGCAGATCATTACGTTTAGTTTAGGAGAGAGTCAAAGAATATTTCTCAAATAATAATTCGTCTGTTCTGATTGCTCCTTCTTTCTTTAAATTAATTTCAACCACCATTTATTTATTTTTTCCGCTCCTTTTTTTCTCCGGCCACCTCTCATATTCGCCCTCCTCCTCATACTAATCAGCTCCTCCTCCCCATCATCTTCTCTTACCTTTCTTCCTCCTCCTCCTCAGCTCCTTTTCTTCTACTTTCTCCTCCTCATCATCTTATCTTATCCTTCCTCCTCCTCCTCCTCCTCAGCTCCTTTTCTCCTACTTTCTCTTTCCCATCCTCACCTACATTTTTTCACTTCTCCTTTTCCACCTAATCTCCCTTTCTTCTCTCTTCTTCTATTATCTCCTTCTCTTCTCTCTTCTTCTTCTTATACCCTTTTCTTCTCTCTTATCTCCTTTCCTTCCTCCACCTCATGTTCTATTCCTCTTATTCCTCCGCCTCCTTCTTCACATCTTCCTTCCCCATATTCTCCTTTTCTTCTCCCTCCTTTTCATCTCATTCATAGGTTCACCAGGTCCCTATGACCCTTAAGATGCCCCAACGGGTGAAAGATTTCGGCAAAAAAAGGAACAATTTATTGAGAAAAAGTCGCCGTTTTCCCCCTCACCGCAACAACTAAGTGAAAAATGCGACAAACAGAAGGATTTCCTTTTCTTCTTCCTCGTTCCCCACTTCATGCCCTTAATTTTCATTTCATTCATCAACTGTTTCTATCTTCCTTCTATTTAAATTCCAATCGTTATTTTTTTTAAACAAAGAAAACAGATGCCTTTAAAAGCTCTTCGTTTTTGTTTGCCACCTAACAAATGGCAAAGCATTCGCTCCTATGAAGGTACGGGAAAAAGGCGTGCAGAAGGTGTGAAATAATGCTTCCCTTTACTCAACCTGAATCCGAACGGTCGAAGTATGGCCCGGTCTAGCTTTATATTATCTTGAATATTCCTAGGGAACAATGCTGTTCAACCTTGGGTTGTGTTTAGTTTCCATTCAGTTGCGCCAACTCGTATCTTCTGCTGACAGTGGGACCTCCTTTTCCGCGTCGATATTCAGTGGGATAAAAAAAAACACGTTTATTTCTGCCTAGGTTGAATTAATTATGAGGGGAGCCCTTTTTCAGTTTGAAAATATAAAGGAATAATACTCATTGAATGTTCTTCTTTTTGAAATAAAATAAAATATCTCAGCCGAAACGACTAGAGGACATTCTAGTTGTAAAAACGATTTTGCTCTTAAGACGATCACATTCGGCCCTGAGCGACACTCGCTTTAGGTCGCCTGTGCGTGAGACGCTCGATTTCTGGCTAAAACTGAGTCGCTTGGGTCCTCTCCTATATAAGACGACAGGCGCTCTGCACTTTATCAGTCTTGAATCAGCTCTCAAGCTGTAATTTGGCTTTATCTCTCTTGCAGAAGCTTTTACTTTGCTCGACTAACGAATCTGCTTACAAGGTATTAGAAATCTACTTGAGTGCCTTCTTTTATGTAAAATGCGACGGTATTATACCTATACTGTCGAATTAATAATTTCCGCTCGATAGCTTTCAGCAGTTACTACATTGCTCTGTTAATTCATTACGATTTCCATCTTCATTGGAGGAGAAGGACTCGGATGAGAATATCGTAAGAGGATATCTTCAACAACTGCTGGAAATAAATTGAGAAATTCCCCTTTCTCGAACATTCATTGCTGAATTGGCTCTCGTCACTAATTATTAAACGAAGTGAACCGTTAAAGGTTGAGATGTACTAATTAAAATCGCAGAATCTAATATCACTTCCTGTGAGGAGAAAAAAAAATGTATTGAAAACTTCCAAATCGCTTCGTCTTTGATCGTTTCGGAGAAACTTTCATTTCAACGGAGCCGCGCTTGTTGAAAAGATATTCGCTCCCAGTTCGTGGACAACGGATTGAAAGGATGTTTTGACTAGCGGACCAGAAAGTTAATTTTTTCCTCGTTGAAAAAGGGTTGATTCCACTGTGGAAGGAACTTCAAAAACCGAACGTTTTGATCATTGCAACGATGCTTTACGTATTTTCAATTGTAAAATGAAAACTCTTCGGCGAATCGCAGATGGAACATAATTACTAAGAGGTCAAAGATAGCTTGAACATTTTCATTTTGTCGAGTGCTTTTTTTATTGGCACTTCCCCACCTCCTCCTCCTCCTCTAACAATTCCCCTTCCACCATTCTCCTATTTATCCCCGTATCCTTTTCTTCCCTTCCTCTTACTCCTTT
The DNA here is from genome assembly GCA_037159825.1 of Tupiocoris notatus. Classification (NCBI taxonomy): domain Eukaryota; kingdom Metazoa; phylum Arthropoda; class Insecta; order Hemiptera; family Miridae; genus Tupiocoris; species Tupiocoris notatus. Next base: position 97,143 of record JASJUZ010000482.1, read on the forward strand.
TTCCGCCTATCTTCGCTCACTTCTTATCCTCTCCCCTTCCTATTATCCTTTCACCACGATTATCCTTCTCTTCCTCTAACAGTCTTCTCCTCTAACTTCTTCTCTTTCCCCTAGATTTTTCTCCTCCTCTCCTTCCTAGATTTTTCTCCTGTAACTTCTTCCCTACCTCTAGAGTATTTTCTTCTAACTCTTTCTCGCCAGTCTAGATTCTTCTCCTCTAACTCCTTCTATCAAGCCTAGATTCCTCTCCTCCACCTCCGTTTCTCCCAACTAGGGTCTTCTGTTCCAACTCCTTCTCACCCGCCAAGATTCGTCTCCTCTAACTCCATCTCTTCTTCCTAGACTCTTCTCTTCTAACTAATTCTCTCCTGCCTAGATTCTTCTCTTCCTCTCCCACCAAGATTAATCTCCTCTAACCCCTTCTCTTCCTCCTAGATTCATCTCCTCTAACCCCTTCTCTTCCTCCTAGATTCATCTCCTCTAACCCCTTCTCTTCCTCCTAGATTCCTCTCCAGTAACTCCTCTTCCTCCTGGATTCTCCTCCTCTAATTTTTACTATCAAGCCTAGATGCTTCTCTAACTCCTACTATCAAGCCTAGATTCTTCTCCGCTACCTCCTCTCCCAACTAGACTCTTCTGCCCTAATTCCTTCCGTCCCGCCTAGATTCTTCTCCTCTAACTCCATCTCTTCCTCCTAGAGTCTTCACCTTTAACTCCTTCTCTTCCTCTAGATCCTTCTCCTCTCTCTCCTTCTCATCCTTCAATCCTTCTTACCTAAATCCTTCTCTTCCTCCTAAAATCTTCTCCTCATTTCCTCGTCCTCTTCTTACTCGAATATAACTATTCAAACCATATCCCGAGCTTTTCAACTGACACACGTTTGTTCACGTTTCATTCAGTCAAGACCGCAATTATCTATTCTGGCCTAAGCTGATTGGGCTTTTTTGGAACTGGACGCAAAAGCGCATTTCTAACCATAAACCACAAGTATGTTCTTGCGATTTTGGACGCCGGACAATACGTGTGAGGGCGGTTTGCCAACTTCTCTGCGAAAGTCGTGAAAACTGAGAACGAGTTCGCTCTCAATTTTGTCCCTCCTTAGACTCCCTCGCTCCTTTGGCTTCGGCCCAAATTAGTGCTTTTCACCGATTCTACTCATTCTCACTTCTTCCGCGCCGTCTGACAGGGAAAAAATGCCTTTTTTCTCTTCTGAGGGTTTTTTCGGCCGCTATTTTCCACTTCGGTCTTGCGCGAAGTCGAGCAATTCACAACTTTCCTCGTCGTTTGATAAGTTTTACGAAGCGCCGAAGAAAAATCGCCCTTGATTGCGGACTCAAGCGTTGATTCTTCCACTCGCTCGCGCTTTCCGCACTCGCGCCCTTGTCCGTTGGAGGTAAATCAAAATCGAAAGGTGAAAAGGTGGCGCGAGTTTTGGCGCAGTTTTCCTCTCTTTTTTCTCTCTTTCGGAAAACGAATTGAAACGGGGAGTAATTTACGAAAACGTCGCCCCCCGGGGCGGTTAGCGATGGAAACACCTCATTTTCATACTCGACTTGGCCAAGTGAAGTGCGGGTTCCTTCGCTTCCACCGGGTTCGATAAGTCGACGAGATTGGTGTTTGAAATTCGGGCGGAAAATACGAATTGCTTGTCATTTACGTCGAATTGCCAACCTGGCGAATTAATGAAAATCGTCACTAAAATTAGGCGAGGATTCTTCTGTTATTAACTCGATTTTTTCATGTGTAGGGTCATCTCTGCCTTCGTAGCGAATAGAGTGTTCACAATCTTTAATTTCTGACGATCTCTAAATAAATAAAAAATAATAATAAAAAAAAGTCCTCCTCAAATCTTTTACCTTCTCTGCCTCCTCCTCTTTCTTCTAGAGTCTTCTCCTCTACCTCCTCCTCTTCTTCCTAAAATCTTATCCTCTTACTCCCTAATAACTCCTTTTCTTCTTTCTAGATTTTACTCCTCTATCTCTTCCTCTAGAGTCTTCTCCTCCGACTCCTTCTCTTCCTCCTAAAGTCTTATCCTCTACCTCCTTATCTTTCTTCTTCTCCTCTACCTCCTTCTCTTCTTCCTAAAATCTTTTCCTCTTACTCCTAAAGTATTTTCCTAAAACATATTTTTCTCTCCTAGATTATTTTTCTCTAACTCCATTTCTTCCTTCTAGAGTCTTCTCTGACTTTTTCTCTTCCTTCTAAAATCTTCTCCTTTTACTCCTAAAGCCTTCTCTAAAACGACTTCTCTGCCTCCTAAACACTCACATCTTACTCCTCCCCTTCCTTCTAGAGTCTTCTCCTCCACTTCCTTATCTTTCTTCTAGAGTCTTCTCCTATGCCTCCTTCTTTTCTTCCTAAAATCTTTTCCTCTTACTCCTAAAGTATTTTCCTATAACACTTTTTTCTTTCCTAGATTCTTCTCCTCCTACACCATCTCTTCCTCCTAGAGTCTTCTCCTCTACTTCCTTATCTTTCTTCTAGAGTCTTCTCCTCCAACTTCTTCTCTTCTTCCTAAAATATTTTCCTCTTACTCCAAAAGTCTTCTCTTATAACTATAATTCCTTTTCTTCCTTCTACATTCTTCTCCTCTAACTCCTTCTCTTCCTTGTAGAGTCTCCTCCTCTAACTCCTACTCTTCCTCCTGAAATTTTCTCCTTTCACTCCGCTCACTAAAATCTTCTCCTCTACCGCCTTCTCTTCACCCGAAACCTTCTCCTCCATCTCCTCCTCTTCTCTTCGGACAGCTCGTATTTTAAGCAATCAACATTGTCATCTTTCGTGTTATTGTTGTCGAACGAGGTGGGGTAACGTAAAAAGTTGACGCTGTAGATGAAAATATGGAAGAACCCTTCTCGCCCTTTCTCGGGGTGGAAAATTGACAATTAAAACAATTAGCGAATTAATTGTCGTCTGGTACCAGCCCGGAGGAAAAGAAGACACTCAAGTTTTACGAGGCCTCGAGATGAAGGCTATATTTTGAAGCCGAGGACGAGCGGGGCCGTTTAATTGCGCGCTGTTTACTTAGGAATTCTTCCTCCAATATAGAAAACTCGGGTAGGGGAGAGGTTAAGGGTTCGACTGGTAAGGGAAGTGGTGGTGCCTGGGGATGAGCAGCGTGTAAGAAGTGAGGAACAGACTTCGGCCCTCCCGCTCGGCAACTCTCATCAACACTTGCCCTTTTCCAAGTTTCCTCCGCCGTCTTTCACTCGTTTTCTCTCTCCCTCCGAGGCAAGTCCCTTTCTTCCCCCGCCACTTACGACGACGAGGCCTTTAAAGTTTAATTAAACTAATTGGTGGCCAAACAGTCAAAAGCTGTAATTTTGTTGAATCGCCCGACAGAGAGAGCAGTTTTTGGACTTGTTGTTGCTCGGTTGTAAAGAGGAGGGAAGGGCTAATTTGAAGGGAACCATTATGCAATGAGCTCCGTTGGAAAGATTGCGCCGAAGGTAATGATTTATCCTGATAATCGCGGTAAAGAAGTCGATTTTTCCTTTAATCTGTTCCAATAGATATTTTCGATCGATTCTAAATGCGCAAAATATATTGTCCGAATACCAGATTAAAACAAAATTTAAAAAACCAAATTCAATTGCCAAAGCCTTAATTTTTCAAGTTGGCTAATTAATAAGTCAAGTTGAGAGAGTATGAAATAAATTGTCAATAAACCAGATAATTTTTTTTTACAAATTGAAAAATAAATAATTAAATTGCCGCGATTTGAATTAAATGATTTAAAGACCGCAAAATGAGTCAAAAATTAAAATAAAAAGCATTAAGGTGCTCAAAAAATGTTGTCAAAAATCCAATAAAGAATAGAAAATGAAAAATATGAAAGCATAGAATCTTCGAAAAATCAAATTAAAACAAATGAAAGGAAAATGAGAGAGAGGAAAAATAAATGGTGTAGAACCCATCCGAGAACACAAGATAAATCTTCAAAAACCAAATAAAAAAATAATAATAAAAATAAGTTGAGAGAAAAGTGAAAACACTAAAAGAAATACAAAATAAGTGATTAAAAAATTTAGAAAACCCTAATTAAATTGTTAGGAATAAAAAAGGAATTTCAAAAGGGCAGTGAAATGTCAGAAACTTAATTTAAAAATAATCAAAAGGGCACAGAATCGTCAAAATGAAATTTAAAAAAAAAAAAAATTGAAGGAGCGCCATTTAAAACGTCAAAAACCGATTAAAATTCCGAAAATATTCCAACGACGTGCCGTAGTTGATCAAATCGAAGAAAACCGAACCTAATTTTACTTTTAGGTTTAGTTATATTTTGAATATATTGGGCATTTTTGGCTTACGGACTCGAAAAAGGTCGGCGCTTGCATTTTCCTCCTTCAACCACCTCCAATAGCCAACCTATCCAGCTGGAGCATCGGCTAAAAGCACTCCCCCATCACGCAGTGCGTCCCTTTTCCGCAAGGTCTCGAAAAGGCCGAAAGCGTCCAAATGGAATCAAAATAAACCCCCGCTCCGGTCTCCTCTTAAAGGAAAATCTCCATCCGAGCGAGTTCCAAGGTAGTTCCTCGAGCAAATATTTTCGAATTCATTCCAGGTTTGACTTTGTCCCTTCTTTTAAAACTCTCCCTTTCAATAATTTACCGACCGTTTTTTCCTCCGTCTTGGTTCTCGCCTTTTTGTCGAGACTCGCGTTTTTTTATGGATGCCGATGAAGCGACGGAGGAATTTGTCTTCGAAGGGGGGAATATTTGCGAAACTCACCTACCATCAGTTACGAAGAAGGAAATAGGAAAATCAGAGTGGCCAAATGCCAGAAAAAAATGTTATCGCTAAAATTTGACGTTGTCCGATTTAATTTTGTTTTTTTTCCAAGATTTCAATCGATTTGTTTTCTGGTTTTATTTTCTCGATTCCATCGATTTTGATTGGTTTTCCTCAAGTCTATTCGTCCTTCCATGACGGGTTCGTTTGATTATTTTTCCTCCTTAGATAAGATTTATTTTTCCAATTTGATTTTATTAGCTATGATTGTTGATTTCATAGGGTCGAATTGGTTTTACAGCTCAACTTTGATTTTATTCATTTTCTGTTCCTAACTAGTATCACCTTAACATTATACGCTCACATTCTTTCCACAGCAAATATCGCAAATACTGTCCTATGCAAGTATTGCATTTCATTCGCTCAGTGATGTCGTATACGAACCACTCGCATTCTCTCCCTAGCAAATGACTAAGGTTATTCTATTATATTGATTACGTTTGAATTTGACAGTTTACACCGCTGTGATTCGATTTTCCCAGCTTTTTTCAAACTATTACGACCAGTGATTTTGTCACGTTCCGCCTGAAAAAATATTCCCTACTCGCTGACATAAAGTCCTTAACTTCAACCACAATATGAGCCGCTCGCATTCTGTCCGGACAAAAGTGCATCTGATCCCTCTCATTGTTCCTAACGTATCGCAAATAGGCTGCTCTCTTTCTATTGCCGAATAAATATAATATTCAGGTCGCTAACATTCTACCGAATTATTGTTGTCCCTTGACGAGGCGTTCATACTCTGTCCCCACAATGCTGCAATAGAGACTAGCATTCTCTTCATAACATACAGCTTATTAGCTGCTAACATTCTGTCCCGAGTAAACTTTTCATCTCGAACCATTATCGATGGTAGACCGCTCGCATTTTGTCTCTAGCAATGCCGCCTCATGACTGGCCACTTTTTTATTAACTACGATTCACTGCTATAACTCGAGTTTGCCAGCTTTTACCAAGTGGACTCCGTCTGTGATTTGTTCACTTCCTGCCCTAAATTAAAATTACCTGCCCGCTGACATTCGGTTCTCAACTGCTACCTATAACATGGGCCGGTCACATTCGGTCCCAAACCATTATCGCTGCTAGACCGCTTGCATTCTGTGTCTTAAAAGTGCCACTTATAACAAGGAACGAAGAGTGTTTACACCATTATAATGATTTTTTCACCTTGTGTTCCTTTTATTAATATTATCTTTTTTTTTAAATTGCTTTTTTTTGGGATTTCAGTAATAGGTGATCTATTTAGGTGTAGTTGAAGCTCCATTAATTCGGAACACTCGATTTAAAGCCCAACTCAGCGTCTGTCGAACCTATCGAAAAGTTCGTCCCCTTTTTTCCGAGGAGAGGACTAGGAAAGTAAAAAAGAAGCTTTCCAGTGTAGGGGGAGATTAATTCTAAATGAAACAGTTTTCTAAAGAACCGGGGCGGAAAAGCGGGGGCGAAGGATGGGAAAACCGTTCGGGCGGTTCTGGAGTTCTTTTGTTGTGGATGCGATTAAGGAGCACAATGAACCTCCCGCAAGACAATAGGAGAGCCAAGTGGACATAGAACATTATTGCACTCTCTTCGTCAATTTTTTAGTTCCATTAAAACCTCGAGACGGTTGCTTGAATTCAAAGGAGAACCGGTAAAAGGTTGATGAAAAGTCGGCGTTTTGTTCGTAGTTTCCTGATTATTTTGGACGCTCTGCGAATTTTGATTGATTATACCTACTACGAATTTTCCCCGCAGAAAAACGGGGTCTTATACCGACGGCTTTCTCCCCGTAGATTTGTAATAGCTTTCTGTCTTTAGACTCATATTAATAATGATGTATTATCTCCCTTCCGTAATATTAATAGCGTTTTTGTGAATAATATGCTGCGAAATAGAACGAAAATTCGGGATATGGTGGGAAACTATAAATATCGTGTGTATTATTTCAATAAAAGAGAATCATCTCAAATTTCGTACGTTTGCCATGACTGCGTTACTTTCTTTTTTCCTGTTCGATATAAAACCGACGCTCGTCCTTGAAGCTGAAGTACAGTGTGTGGGTATATGGTTGTATGACTTAACTACCGCTCGACTTGCGTTGTCTTGAAGGTTAGGTAGAATTATGCCCCTTCAGAACTTGATAATTTCCAGAGCGGTTTTTCGTGTGATTCTCCGGTTTTTGTGATAGAATCTGCTGTCAATTCCGTGTTGTATTTTTGTTGTACAATTTTCTGTCAACTCTGCTATTTTTTGTATAATTTCTCAGTCAATTTTTTTTTTTAGAATTTCGCTTGGAAGTCTTTTTTATTTTTGTTGAGTTATTGTTTTTCAAATCTACTTCTTTTTTCTTGTTGTATAATTTTGCTATAAATCTGCGGGTTTTTTGTTGTTCAGTTTTTCTCCAAATAGCAGCAGTTTTGGTAGCATTTCAGCTTGGTCTTTGCGACGGTTTCGTGTAATTTTTGCTGTTGCGTTTATTCTAGGGTACATTCTCATTTTGCTTCGTGAAATATTGGCGGTCATTTTTTTTTTTGGTTATTTTATGATGCCAGTTGAGATTTTTTTCTAATGAATTCCGCGATTTTTTTTTCAACTTTAATTTTACAATCGTTTCTGTTTTGTTTGGTTTTTTAAAATTAAATTCTGCTGTCGTCTGATGTAAATTTCTGTTCTATTTTTGCGGTCATTTTCCTCTGTGGATCTGAAGCTTAATATAAAAAAAATTCTAATCGCACCATCGCGGATACTTTTTAAAATTTCTCCTACATTTTTAACAGTTTCGGATATTTCGACCTAAGTGGGAAATCCGATTTCTATTTATGAGACCAATAATGCCACTATCGGGTCGGATATAGAAAACAACGAGGATCGGCTTTTTCCTGGGCCACAATCGGAAGAAAATATATAGCCATCTATGTAACAAGAGGTCCCGTGGTCCCGATAATAAAGGTCAAATCACCGATTCCGCCGCACTCCTTATGTGTACCTCTTTTTTCCCCCTCGATTTTTTTCTTTTTTATAAAAAAAAACAACCCTCGGAAAAGGAATTATCCCCGATAGAAAGCCGGGGAAAGCTGAGTTGAATTGAGGATTGGGGCTTCTCTAGATCGCATTGAGGCCGAGAGGTCGACTGTATGGCAAATGGAAAGGTCGTTAGTCGAAGGAACGGAGGCGCTTTTTGATTATTATTGTCCTAGAGGGGGTTCTTTCTCTACGTCATTGAAGGGCACTGCCAACCATTCATGGCGGTCGTTTTCCCAATTTTCATTTCAACAGTCTTCGATCTATATTTTCCTCTCCGCTCGGGTCGAAATTCGATTTTTCGAGGAGGAAACCAACGAACGGAATGCGCAAAATTGATTAAGAATGCGCAATTACCTCTTTCGAACAGAAAATGTATCAAAATGCTTATAATATCGCTTATATTTTAACTGATCCGTTGCTAATATTCGTAGGATGTCTCTTTCATTTGTTTCACAATATAAGTAGATAAGGTAGATAACAAGAAGATAAGATAAGAATGCTGTGATAATATGATAAGATTAGAACTTATAAGATAATAAGCGGATATGATAAGATTTGAAGCAGACAAGACGAGAAGCGCGTCGGATGAGATAAGAAGATTAGATGAGAAGATTAGATAAGATAAGCAGGAGATACAATTGGAAACAATATTGATAAGATAAGGTGATAAGAAGCATATCTGATAAGATAAAATTGAGATAAGAATTAAATAAGATAAGAAGCGAAGTGTGATAAGATTTAATGTAAGCAGATCTGTTGAGATGAGAAGAAGATAAAATACACATATGATAAGAAGCTAGCTGTCATATTATGATAAGACCAGAAACAGATAAGCTAACATTAGAAGTGGTATTGATTAGAAGCAACTCTGATAAGATAAAAAATAATGAGATACGGATAAGATATGATTAGAAGATGTTAGGATGGTATTTGTAAAAAATCGGATAACGTAAGGTGATAAGAATCAGATCTGTTTAGTTAAAATGAAGCTATGACAAGCATAAGAGGAAAAATCTTGCAATGATAAAAGGTAAAAAGCAGATTACAGAAAAAGTAGGGAAGATGAGATAAAAAAGAGGTTCGACCCGGATAATAAAAGAAACTAGATAAAATAATATGAGACAGGAAAAAATAAGGCATTGATTAGAAGGAAACAAGATAGTATTAGAAACTAGCCAAGCCAACTGTTACAACTAAGATAAGACACATATAAGTTTAAAAAAGATAAGATTATTAGAAGAAGATGAGTTAATATGAGACGTGGATAAGACTTGGATAAGATAAGATCAAATACAATTAGGTAAGAAGCTCATATTTTTATAGATGATGTCAAGAACTGGTATGATAAGATAAGGAGATAAGATAAAAAGTAAATCAGATAAGGTGAGATAAGAAGCAGTTCTGTTGAAACAAAATTAAGCTATGACACAGATAAGGCAGGAAATCATGTAATAAAATGAGATAAAAAAGGAACTTAGTAAAAAATAAATAATAACCAGGCAAGATGCAATTAGATGCGATGAAAAGCTGATCTAATGAGATAAGAAGAGGATAAGAGACAGATAAAAACAGATAAGAACAGAATTAGATACGAAGCCAGATGAGACACCGATAAGACACAGATAAAAATCAGCAACATAAGCAAGATAAGAGACAGATAAGACGCAGATAAAACACAGCAAGATAAGAGTTAGATAAAACACAGATAAAATCAGTAGCTAATAAGATGAGCAGCAAAATGAGTTATGATAAGACACAAATAAGTGTATTAGATTAGATAAGAAGCTGATTAGCCTAGAAGCAGATAATCTAAGATGAAATTTGAAGCAGATCGAATTAGATATACTTCCCGACGTATTCGATTGGTTAGTACGTGAAAAATGTAAATTTCGAGTCGAAAGATTTGCCATTGCAAATCGCCTTTATCGAACGTCATCGATAAATCGTCAAGCGAATTGAAAAATAATACAACCCTCGTGCAAGACATTGACAAAGTAGTGGATGAGGAAATAAATCTTTTGGAAACAGTTCGTGCTCCGAGACGAGGGTGGAAAATGTTCCTATGGTAATACGAAACCGATGAGGGTGAAACGATAGTTGAAACCCTTGAACGGGAGTTGATCGCAAGCTGTACCGCAGGGAAGTTGAATCTGGATCTAGCAAATAGCTGATGAGAATAATTTATAACGTTCGATTCAATTGATATTCGGAAGAATCGATTCTTTAAGACCTTCAACGGTATAATCGATGTTTCATCATCGACTCGATGGTAACGATACATCGATCAACGCAATAATAGATATTTAATCGATAATCGATTATATAAATATCGATTATTGAATTTGCAATCGTCGGTGCAACATTTCGATATTTCCGTACGGCTTGTAGGAAAAATGTAGATAGGTACATTGATATTGAGAAGAATATGATCCATTATAATAAATTAATAATATTCTTCAGTTCTATCGATTGCCAGAGGCAAAATGAGGTCAGTTTGTCGAAATTAGGATGTACTACCTCTTGTGTTTTTTTATGCCATTGTTTACAATCGATAATCGATATTTTTCTGCTGTTGGTTTTAGAGCAATTACACTTTTGCTATCAGTATTTGGCAAATATCGATATTTGGGCACAGTTGACAATAAAATCGATATTCAATATTTCACTATTCATTCATTTTCATTCAATATTTCAATAATTCACTCAAATATCAATGGTAAAATATCAAAATGTTCGTATGATTGATTTTTAGAGGAAAAATCTAAACTTTTTTTCAAAATATCGATAACACTGGTTGAAAAATATTTTCAAGTAGATATTTTTCATTAACAGAAACATCAACGTTTCTAAATGATGAACTATCGAAGTTCAGAGTTTGATCATTATCTGTAGACAAATATCGATATCATATGATCGAAAATCAATAATTGATAGTTGAATAATCGATACTTGGATGAATATCGGTGGTAGAACATCATTGCTTCTTCAGTATTCATTATTACTGCGAAAAGATCGATTTATTGATTAAAAAAATTACACCATTGGCGTTTTGTCAGATAAATATTAATATTTTGATAACTTCGGTATTCTGCTATATGAATGTTTCAATATTGATAATTATTAATGGGAAACAATCGATTATCGTTGGAAAAATCTCGATTATAATTAAGATTCACTACTAATAACTGACACAGAAATTCAATACCTTGATACCGATCAATAGTCTAATTTCAATTTGATCGTTTATCATCGGGAAAATATTGATTACCATTGGGAAAAGATCAATCTATCGATATTTGATGTCTATGATCATCAAGTGTATCGATGTTTGGATAACGTCGATGACCAATATTTGACCATTGATATTACGATTACAATTAAACCACGACCGTTCATCTGTCGAGAATTATTGTTTATTAGATACAATCGAATACCAACAATCGATAGTCAATAATCGATTCTTGTAATCGATCTTGTAAAACATTCTCGATAAATAATCAATTTCGGTACAATCGGTTCTCATAGAAAAATAATCGTTTTTCCAGATAGAATCGATTATCGTGTTCGCTATATCGAAATTTTAATCCTATAGAATATCGGCGCTTCATGAATGACAATTTTAGCGGATCCCATTTCCCGATAAAGGACGATTCGATCGCACAAAGGAGAGCTCGAAGTGATTTACCAAAAAGTAAAGACGAAAAGAAGTAGATGGTAGGAAGCGATCCTGGCAGAGATTTGTTCACGTCTGCACGTGTGATTGTAACCGACAGCAAAGAATTGCTACTCCGCCTAACTCCCAAGACTTCCATCGCTCCTACTTCATCCTCAGCCGTTTCTTCCCTCTTCAGTTTTTCCACCCCCTTCAGCCATGCCATCTTTAGCGCACTTTTCTTAGCTCTCGTTTGTCAACTTATTGTTTTCCTGCAGCCGACAACCGGGTCCCGGAATAGCCGACGACTTTCTAGAACTGGGCTCGCCAAGTTGTCACCCTATTTGAGGAACGAGGAATACGATTATGAAAAATATCGATATTTTCGTGCCGTCAACAGTGATCAGTCGATACAATCGTTGCCGGTATTGCAAAATCAGACATCGACGCCGTCGATTATCTGCAGAAATTCATCGTTGCTTCAATACTACAGAAAGAGATCGATTCTTCAGTGTCGATTCATATAAAAAAATAATCGAATATTGATAAGCATCATTAGCATCGATTATATTATCTATATTCAACTACATTTGTCTACCTAATGAAAATATCCCTCTATTGATCCATCATTGCAGTAGGCTATTTATTAAAAAATATCGATACTATTGACAGTCAACCGTCAATTAATACCTATCGATTGAAAAAATATCGATATTGCCAACACATCAATCTTGAAGCATAGATTACTCGATTCAACTATCATAGGTGTGAAAAATTAGACTTCGACACCTTCGATGGTCTGCTGAAAGTTATCGATCCTTCGATATACTAGGGAGAAATCAGTATTTCAACATCAATACAAATCGATACATCAATATCAATATCTAACAAACATTGTCTACTTGACTCCAGGAAAATATTGATACTTCTACATCGATCATTATCGAATACGAATCAAATTCGAATAATTAACTACTTTCTACTACCGATGAAAAATATCGATTTCAACACCTTCGATTTTTTATCGATACATCGATACTCATAGAATACTTATTAAATATAGATAAATATGGATACTAATCAAATGTTGAGGACCTATGGAAGATCAATTCATCAATGTATCATTTCCATTGGCTGTTCATCGGACTGATACTATTGACTGTAGATACCTAGCGATCGAAAAATCGATATCGTCTAACAATCGATGGTAAAAATATCGATTATTCTGTTGCCGGTGCAAGTAATCAGACTGACGCCTTCGACTCTCGATTAAAATTTATCAATGCTTCAATAACTATAGAAAGAGTCCAATACTTCAATATCGAAATGTATCGATTATGAATCAACTATCGATAATTAAATGATCACGGATCGATACATCACTACAATCGATTGATACTTGATGGGTAAATTATTGATGTGAGAGATCTATACTCCGAAGTCTTCGACTATAGATCGAAAAATATCGTTTGTTGTTATCGATAGAATTATCAGTGGTCCGTCAAAGCTCGATAACTAGCGAGGAAAATATCGGTGCAAAAAAAATCGATTGTTTTTTTTTTTATAGTTAGGAAAAAAATTATTCTCCAATACTAATATCTGCATTTGTCTCTAGTTTATCCTGTGGGGAAATTTAAAGCGGTTTTCCCTCTCCATTGCCGCGTCGCGTACTTTACTCGCGGCTGGAAAAATTAAATTACCGAATCATTCTTCGGATTTCATCGTTACAAAGTGCAAAAAGGGCGTTTTAGACAGTACAGGTCAAAGAGTGCACTACAGGTAAAGCCGGGAGTAAAGTGCGGCTTCCTCAATTAACTGATTACAGATGCTCGAGTTTTACAAGCTGCAAAGAGCGTTCCGAGCCCAAGGGCTTCTCTTTATACTTTACGTTCCCTTGCTCACACGTTTCTTTAAAGGGGAAAAACGAAGACGGAAAATCGTAGCCCTTGTAAATAGGCTTTTTGCACTTGTCTTATCCGAGAGAGAGGACAGGGCGGAAGCATTGTTAGAAAATCAAGGGCTATCGGAGGGAAGGATCTTTGATTAACCCTAGACCTCTAGTAGTGCCTACAGGGGTAAGAAAGAGGCAAAAAGGTACAAAGGGCCGGCTGTTCCGAAGGGAAAAAATAATGAAAAGAAAAAAAAAAAAAAAAAAAAAAAAAAAGACGACTAATTGAAAGCGGAATTGGGGAGCTGTGGGCGCCTCTAGCAACGTCGGGCAAAGCATTGCGATTGCGAGAGAAGCTCTACTTTTCCTTGGGCGGAATGGAAAAACGGAAATGAGGGTAGGCGATGAAAGCGAGCCGTAGACTTTCTCCGCCGAGTAATGAATCAGATCAGAAAGGGAGTCGAGAGAATCGCAAGATGGATAGTGTAAAGGGAAGAAAAAATTCCTCTTGAAAAAGGGTTACGTATAAGCGAAGGTCGGCTTGATGTATTATGAAAGAAGCGCCATAATGAGAAAGTGCCAGCGACCGGTTGAAATCAAACGTCGCGAGCGGAAATGCTTTTATGCCGACGATGAAATAAAGGCGGACGACTTCTTGCGGTAATTCGCGTCAAAATGCTGGTTTTGAGTTGTTCAAGTGGCGAAGGAGCGAAGAAAAATGGAGCTGGAGAGGTATAGCAGAATACAAAGAAGAATTCCCTTTAGGAATCATTAATTATTCAAATTTGAACAGTACTGTAAATATTTGCAAGGAATTTTCAAAGTTGAAAAAAGAGCGGCATAGTACTAAAACTGGGAAAAAGTAATAGTTGTCGTCGAATTTCCGTAATTTTGACCTCGAATTCGGATTCAGCGTTAAATTTCCTATAAGAATCGCTTTCAAAAACGCTTGAAAACGAAAATTTAATTTTTCACTCTTACCGCTGCTCGAAATATCGGCCGGTGAATAACTCGATTTACGGAAAATAATTTCTCTGGCGCTGTTTAAATTTTTTTCACCGAATTTTTTGCTATGTACGTGTGTAAGGCGTTCAAAGGAAGACTCCTGCATAATAAAACAATTGATTTGCGTACATTTTGACCCCGAAAATCACGGTTGAAGTCCGATTTTCGAGCTTTCAAAAACTGATTTTTTTGGGCCACTTGCAGATTTTTCCGAGAAATAAAAAAAATCACAACAATACATCTTGGTAAGACACAACTTTCCTGAAAATTTCAGATTTTTATCTCTATTGAGAGCGGAGTAAAAAATCGATAACTGATCGGTTCAAGAAAATCGCAGGGGTATATATCCCTTGGATTTTTCGCGAAAAATTTTTTGATATCGATTTCGCTCAAATTCAGCATAATGATAGTTGATGATGTGCATATCAATAATATATGGTTCATTCTTGGTTTATTTAGCACTAAATAGATGAAAAGAATTTCTAAAGTTGAAAAATATGATCTTTTCGTATTATATTTCACTAATATTGTCGAATAACTCAGAAACGGTTGAAAAATGGATAGGTACATTACATTGGGAAAATGTGGACAGTTAAATTACCTATCTTTTGGTATATTCAAACATCTGAATTGACGGCTTTTTGTTCATATTATCCACTGTTCAAGTTACGAGTCTTGGAGGAAATCGGGAGGCCAGGGGCGCTCAGCCACTAGCAATGGTATAAGGTGGAAAAAGAAGGGAAGGAAGAGGTAGAGGATGAAAGGAAGAGGTAGAGGATGCAAAGAAGGGGAGGGAGGTGGATTAAGAAAAGAAGGGGCGAGGTAGAGGATGAAAAGAAGAGGAGGTGAGATAGAAGAAAAGTAAGGAGCGGACAAGGTAGGAAAAAAATTAATAGATGGAAGGTAGAGGAAGAAAAATAAGGGAAAGAAGAGGTAGATGAAGGAAATAAGGGGATGGCACGGTAATCGAGGTGAATAAGGGGATACCAAGGTAAAGGAACAAAATAAGGGGATGTTAAGGTAGAGGAATGAGAAGGGGAGGACAAGGTAGAGGAACAAAATGAAGGGAATGCCAATGCAGAGGAACAAAATGAGGGGGTGGTATAGAAAGAAGAAAAAGAAAGATAGGAAAGGGTGGATTAAGAAAAGAAGGGTGAAGGTAGAGGAATGAAAGAAGGGGGCGATGTAGAGGAAGAAATAAAAGGAAGGTGAGGGTAGAAAATTAAGGGAAGGACAAGGTAGATGAAGGAAATAAGGGGATTTCACGGTAATGGAAGCGAATAAAAGGATACCAAGGTAAAGGAAGAAAATAAGGGGGTGGCAAGGTAGAGGAAGAATCCTGGTGCTCTTCTACGTATATATCCTTCCCTTGAAGCAGAGCGCTTTCGCCCATTCTGGCATCTTTCGCAGCATTTCTCCAATCCGTATAGCGGACATGTTTCCCTCGGTCTGCATTTGCAATTCGGCCATTGTTTGCGTTCAATTGTCAGCCGAGGTCGTGGCGATTCGCGAAGATAATATGGGCCAGTCGGTTCGAAAGCGAGCTCGGAATAGTGATTCGGCAATGTAAAATCAATAATAGGCCAACCGCTCTAGCGGTAATTTATGGCGCGCTCTCCGGTGCATGGAAGAATTTAATACGTGCTAAGGGCATTGAAGATCGCCCCGTGTTAGTACGGTGACTGTAATCGAGTGTTTGTGCGACGTGTAGGAGAGGGATGATACAATTAGTAGGCGAAAGCTTCATGGCGAGGAAAATAGAAGAGGGCCGAGGAGGCGTTCGATTTAGCGATGGAAGGACGTGACTGTTCGACATAGCCCGTGCCCAGGAAGTTGGCAGAACTGGCTGCAGGACCACGAGAGCCCCTGGAAGGGGGATAAGTGGGGTGATTTATATGCATGGCAGCAGCTTCAGCCCTATCGATGATTGTAAACGGGCAAAAGAGAGACAGATAGTGAGAGAAGCAGCGAGATGTTCAAAGGGAGTCGGCAGGGGAGACATAACTGTCGAAACCTGTGGGTCAAAAGCGTCATCAGATCAATACCTTACTTTAATCGAATCCCATCAGTTGGCTCGCTTTTGTTGAGGTTGGCCAGTAGCCGGTAATCGTCGGCTGGGTTTATGCCCTGTTGCGCCTCTTCTTCGTCGTCGGTTTTTTAATTACACCTTCCCCATCCTTGAATTATTTACTCTCCCCAATATGCTCCTCGGTTGTCAACATTTTACTCCTGACATTTCATTTGCGACAGTAAATTGTAAATAAATTTCCCAACATTGATTTCCTGTCGATATATATTTAAAACGACGTTTCTCTTGTTCTAGGATGCTGCTTTGTCACGTTTTTCACCCGAAAATCCGCCTTGGATGCTCAAAATAAGCTGCATAATATCAAAACGTTACCTGGGGTAAGTTTCCATAAATTAATCACAGGTGCTTTTAATTCAAGAGGAATATGAGTTGTGGAAAATTTTACCAGTGTATATCACTAGTGTAGAAGATCAGTTTATAGCTTGGCGATGTCCAACGGAAACGAAGCGTGCTGTGTGCATAGATCACACTGTACTTCCATGTTTGAGTCGGTAACAGGAATAAACAATTATAAAATCAAGAAGCTCGCAGAAGGATGCAAACGTTCTTTAAAATGCTCAAATAAGATAAATCGAAAATGCGTATTACGAGGAAGTACGGTGTGTAACCCCAATAATAAAAATGAAGCGATATTCAGCTGTCATATAGAAAAATTTCAAGTTCCCCAGCGTTCAAATATATTTATTTTAGCGGTCTCTAAAAAGCAAAATATTGTCAATATGCGACGAAAGCGGAAGTACAGTATGTGACCCGCTTGTTGAAAATCAGTTATCGTTCAATCGCCGTCCCGAACATTGCAAAACCTTGAAAGTTCAAATATATTGATTTTTCCGGCCTGTAAAAATCAAAATCCAAAATACGCGCTACCTAAATCGTAAAAAAGGCTGTTAACGTGGAGATACGGTGTGTGACCCAATTCTCCGCTAGATCATTGTGAAGTTACATAATGTTTGTCGTCCTACTTAGTTGGTCGGTTACATATTTGCATAGTTAAATTGCTGTTAGAGGTTACATGTAATTATAGAACAGTTTCATAGTCCGTCAGTTACATAATTCTACAAAGGTAGTAACATAGCTGTTTCATTACATTATTCTTCCGTTACATCATTGCAAAGTTACATAATGTTTTTCGGGCTACTTAGTTGTTAGGTTACATATTTGTATGGTTACATAGTTGTTACGTTACATAGGTATTTGTATGGTTACATAGTTGTTAGGTTACATATTTGTATGGGTACATATTTGTATATTTACATTGTTTTTATGTTACATACAATTGTACGAATACATAGTAGTGGGGTTACATAATTATCACAATGGTATAAATTAGTTTGGTTGCGTAATAGCAGTGTTGTACAGTTGTCCCGTTATATTATTATTTTACGGTTTCATAGGCGTTCAGTTACATAATTCTATATAGGTAGTAACATAGCTGTTCAGTTACATTAATCTTCCGTTACATCTTTGTAAAGTTACATAATGTTTGCCGTGCTGCTTAGTCGGTCGGTTGGTTACATATTTGTAGAGTTACATTGTTGTTCGGTTACAAATTGATTTTTCCGGTTACATAGTAGTGTGGTTACATAATTATTACAATGTTACAAATTAATTTGGTTGCATCATAGTACTGTTGTACAATTATTCAGTTACATAATTGTTGTACGGTTTTGTAGTCAGTCAGTTACATAATTCTACATAGGTAGTAACATAGCTGTTTCGTTTCATTATTCTTCCGTTACATCATCGTAAATTAACATAATTTTCGTTGTGCTGCTCAGTCGTTCGGTTACATATTCGTACGGTTATATCTTTTTCTTCTCTTTTTAAATAAAAATTAAATTACATAGCCGTTCAGTTAAGTTTATATGGGACAGAATTGCTCGTAAGACGTCTTTCTTTTCTGAATGATACGTGGCCTCTAAAAGGGCCGATGAGAAAAAATCGCCTTATCGGTGCCGTAAACTACGATTAAGCTTCCATTACACTCTCACGGTCTCTTCGCATATTCGAGATACAATCTACTATGGGGAGGGGGGGAGGGGGGGTATCATCGTATCCGCAAGAGCAAAAATGGCCAATCGGGCGGTTAATTCGGCTCGAACCTAGGGCAGATTACTTATACATACGGAGCAAACTGGATCGACTGTTTATGATAATTCCATCGAAAAATACAGACCGATGAGAGCGAAACGTTTCGACAGTCGAGCTGGCTAAATGGTATCCGAAACCGCCCCCTCGATTACGTCAACTTGCTTTTCCACTCGGATTTGAATATTCAAATCGTTTTCGCCAACGGTCCGCCCGCGTTTAAATTTTATTCGCAATGCTCCGCCCGCGAAAGAGCGAGATCGGCTAAAACAGGGCGGCGATAGCTGTAAGTTTATTTTTCCCGGGGAAAACTTAAGCGGCTGCATAATCCTCGGGTAAATAGTCCTTCTGATTTTTAAAATGAATGCCCGAAGTTACAAAAAATACGTTTTTACACGGTTATCCGAGACAATAGGAATTCCACTACCGAACGTTGAAAAGCTATAATTACATATTTTAATATATAAATTATTTATGCAACAGCTATTATATTTTAATTAAATATTTATAAAATTAAATTAAATATTTGTAAATTAAAATAGAATATTTATAAATTTAAATTAAATAGTTGCAAATTTAAATTAAATATTTATAAATTTAAATAAAATATTTTAAATTTAAATGAGATATTTTTAAATTCAATTTAACTTTTTATAATTTTAAATTAAATATTTGTACATTTAAATTAAATATTTGTACAATTAAATAAAATATTTTTGTACATTTAAATTAAATATTTATAAATTTAAATTTTAATTCATATTGTAAATTTAAATTAACTTTTAATTATTTCAAGTTAAATATTTATATATTTAAATTAAATATTTGTAAATTTAAATTAAATAGTTGTACATTTAGAGTAAATATTTGTAAATTTAAATTAAATATTTGTCAATTTAAATTAAATATTTATAAATTTAAATTAAATATTTGTAAATTTAAATTAAATATTTGTAAATTTAAATTAAATATTTGTAAATTTAAATTAAATATTTGTAAATTTAAATTAAATATTTGCACATTTAAATTAAATGTTTGTAAATTTAAATTAAATATTGTTTGTAAATTTAAACTAAATATTTATACATTTAAATTAAATATTATATACATTCAAGTTAAATATTTATAAATTTAAATTAAATATATATTTGTTTAAATTAAATATTTATAATTTAAATTAAATATTAATTTATGCAACGGCTATTATATGCTGCAGTTATAACTATGTGACTGAACGAGTAACTAGCTTAACAGAAGCATAAGTAATTTACGATGTGTCGGCCGATGACTTCACTTGCCACTTGATTATGCCACGTGAATGTAATTTTCCTCCAGATGACATGCTCTGATAGACCGTATCCTCGGCTCGATACATCTTGTCGCGTCGGAATTATAATTTCTATAATGTTCCTGTCGTGTAGTACAAGGAAAAGACAGAGGACGATTCCTGCGGGCGAATGAAGAAATTTATGGGACAAGACGTCCAAGTGGCCCGCGGAGGAGTCTGAGGACCATTCATCATTCCTCCCCTCCGGTTCGAACGCAAAACAAGACCGGCAAAGCCTTTTCGGAGGGAATCGTGCCTTGAGAGGGGGAGGTAGAAAAAATAATTCCGCGAAAAGGATATTTCCCTTTTTTGCGTGTTTGGGTAGCGCGAAGAAGCTCAGGATGAAAAAGGCTCCTCTTTCTCAGCCTGACAAATCTCTCGCCCCTTGTCCTCTTCATCCGAATTTCCTCCTATGCCTCTTTTATACAATCTGACACATTTATTGGCTCCCTCTCGCTCCCGCAGACAAGACGCCCGTCCAGATAGAGCGTACCTCCAGAAAACGTGCCTCTTTGCCAATTTCACGGGAGAGGGGGACACGAATGCAGAAAACCTGATATATCAATGCCACCTTTCTTCTCGTCGGCTAAGTTCGCAGTTGTAGGAGGCGTTCTTTTATTCCTTCGACGTCGCCTTTTCCTTTCATATTTTCACCTCGTATTCCAACTTGTTCATATTATGTTCGAGAGATCTTGTGAAAGTCCGAACAGGTCGAACGCTGGATATTCGAGTTCTCCGACGATATTCCACGATGGAGTTCGTTGGATGCGGTGATAATTGGCAATTTTGGTTGAACGCTTTCGCTATTTATGGCCTCATCGGCGTCGGTTTGTTTGTTTGAGCTATTCAGATTGGAAATCTGGAGCATAGAAGTCGCCTGTATGGGAATTTAGATTATTTTTTGCGTAGGGAGGGTGTCGAGACCTCGATGTTTACAAAATATCGATGTTTCCACTTAAATCATCGATGTTTTGTCATCGATTTATTTATTTCGATGTTTTATCGCCATCGATCTTTCGGCCTCGATGTTATCGGTTTGATAGCTAATCAGTTAACAACAGGAATTGGAGATTTTGAAAATATTTATAAAAACAGCTCTAAAAATAAACTTGAATAATTTAAACAGTAGGCACATTCCCAGTTTTGTCAGAAATAGTGAAGTGCCTCTTGTTGCTACTTCAGTGCCATCAGTGGCTGTTTTCTGAAGCAGGATTTATTTTGAACCAAAGGAGGACTCGGCTGACGCCAGATATGGCTTCCAAACTACTATTTTTGAGAGACAGCCACCCAAAATTCTGTTTTTTTTTTTGTTTTTTTTAACCATCTTTCTCTTAAATAGTTGTAAGATTCATTTTCAAATAGATGATGGTCATGAGTTGTACTTTGATAATTACTTTTCAAATTATCATCTTCTAGTGGTACTGAAAAAAATGAAAATCTATGCAGCTTGTGCGATCCGAATCAACCGGGTTTTCAACCTTTCTCTCTCTGATGATCGTTCGTTTCTAAAAAAAAGTGAGAGGCTCGAGTGAGTCGGTCACAAATGAGACAGGAGATGTCTGTTGCTCGCCTCGAATTTTTTTGGAGTTGGAACCACCGACGAAGCAAATCGCTGGGATCGTAAAGGAAAAAAGTACATGAAAACGGCCAGAGATTGTGCGGAAGTGCAATCAAGCAATGGGCGGAGTTAATACTGGACCAGATGATCAGCTTGTACAGAATTTTCATACGATCAAAAAAGTGGACGCAGAGGATGATTTTCCATGGTTTCGAGTTGGCTATTTTTCGTGCCTGGAACAAGAGAGAAGCTAATGGACGAGGAGTTCCGAAAAAAGAGCAGTTTGATCTCCTGGAATTTCGGATGAGGCTTGCGGACCAACTAATTCTTTCATCACAGACAGCCACCAAACCCAAGAGGGCCCATCCACAGCTCTTCATTTGAAGTTATGAAGAGAATGTCGGGGGATCGTCCCGACGCACCATTACCAAAAAAATAGAAGAAAAACCCCGAAAAAGCCCCCTTCCGGGAAATAATTTTGGATGACATTTCTCATATTTATTTATTCAGGAATACGGGACGAGCCCAGTTAACAATATTGCAAGTACATTGAACAGAAAAATAAAATAAGTCGGTGGATAAGGTAATTGGTAGGGGAAAAGGGCACGGAGAACACTCTTGGACGCGGGATCCAAGGGACGCGCAGGCCCAGTCGCTCCAATGGATAAGGCGAGTCAATCCGCCCTGAGAGCAGACCATGGAAGAACACCATGTCCACGGAGAGGCGACGGTGGGCAGGGCATGGCAGGAGAAAACGAGCACGCAGGGCGTCGTAGTCGATGGCATCGCGGGGTATCCCGATCTTGTACGCCAGGTACCGCAGAAAGGCACGATGCACCCTGTCCAGCTGGTCCACATGGCATTGATAGAATGGGCTCCAAAGCACCGACGCATATTCCATGATGGGCTGGACGAGGCCACGGTACAGCGTCAGGAGAGCTGGAACCTGGGAGAACTCCCGAGTGTGACGCTTTAAGCCGCGTTCCCACGGGGCGTGGCACGCTGGCGTGCCTCACGCATTTGTGGAAGACGACCCGTCTGAACGATGTGTAGTGAGTTTGCCTCAGTAGCCTCCGGAAGCGTGGAGAGTCCACGACCGCTCACGCTCCATATCAAACGTGTTTGATTTTGAAGCGTGAACACGACAGTTGCCAACTACTTTCAACTAGGAGCTCGTTCATCGCGGTCGGCTTTGCAAGGAAAACTGAATCGTCAATGTGACTGTGTGTGAACAGCCCACGACACTCAGCTGGTTCACTGCCTATCCCCACTCCAGTCGTGAGCCAAGACAGTGAGTACGAAAGAGTGGCACGATTTCGTATTTTAGCCCCGTGGGAACGTAGCTTTATTGCCTAAACAGCTTATTGCCTAAACGATACAGCTGGAGAGAGTGTTTGACGACCATTCCAATGAGTATAGAACGATTTTTATAGCTCCAAGAACTCTCGAGTTATACCCTCATGTCAAATTTCTGAAAATCTCCCAAATTCAGCACAAAAGCTGTGATAACTCGAGAACCAATGAAGCTATCGACCCGGCGATGGTCTCATTCGATTCAGCGTCCAAAAATCTATAGAATTTGATACCACGTACACCTTTTTCTGAAAAACCTTGGAAAATATGAATTTTCTCCCCCTCAAAAATACCCTCAAAATTGAGCTAGCAAGTTGGTTCAAGAATTGGGCCGTCGTAGGACCGAGATTGATTTTTGGTGGAAATTTCAAATTTTTAGCTCTTACAGTTTGGCCGGAAAACTGCTAACGGCGTACGGACAGAATTTTTTTTATTGGATATTCGGATTCTACATGCCTTGAAACGTAAAACATCAAATATTGAGGGGGGGTTAGAAATTTTTTTTCTTGGGCGATTACAATGGTTTATTATTGGTAATAAACCAAAAATATGTTCCTATTTTTTTTAAACACGTATTTGAGGCAATAAAAATGTTGCATTGTAGGTTTTCATGTGTTTGATTGAATTTAAGAGAATTAAGAGAAATTTACAACTCTCGAGTCGGTTTGGGTTGTATACAACCCACTCCCACTCCCCTAAAAACTCTGAGGGAGGGGGGGAATTTTTGAAAAAATATTTTTTGCATACTTGAACTTGAAGTTGTTGCATGCAAATGGAGCGAAGAAAAATTTTTTTTACCAACCCAAAATAATTTAGGACTGAAGGGGATAGTATTATAAGTATTAGATGATGGGCGGGTAGCGTTGCGCCTATCAACCGAACCTGTCGAGAAGGTAGCGGTAGCGAATTTGAATCAAATAGTTAATCCTTTGTCATTTCTCAAGGAGATAGAACGGTTGTTTCCACAGGTGTCATTTGTAAACAGTCCGGACAAAATAGCCGAATTTGCAATTGTGAAGACGCAATTTTTTTTTTTTTTTTTTTTTTTTGCTCAGAGAGATTCAATATTACCCAAAGGATGCCTTTAGGGGCGAAATCGCTCGTTCATGGCACAAATAAATTAAGAATCGGCCGCTTATTTTGTCCCTTCAAGACCAAACGATAAATACAATTTCTGGTCTCTCCAGTGATTTTTTTTTTTTTGGGTTGGCTTTGAGTTCTGAAAAGCGATGGCTCGCCAATATTCGACTTTTGGGCTCTTACTTGTGCGACATTGTAAACGTCTGGAGACTATAGTACGTGATTGTAAAATTTGTTCATTGCGAGGAGCGATCGCGAGCTGAGTGTAAATCCTGCAGCTCGTATTTCGACTCAACCCGCAGTACATATCTGTTGTGAAGGCTATCGTCTGTTTTTCTGAAGGCTTCAAACTGTTTCGGATAATTGTAATATTGCTGATATATTATTATCGTAGCAATCCGATATTCTATTGTAAAATAATTCTAACAGATTAAAAAGGTGAATTAATGCGTAACGTAGATGTCGAAGTTTGAAATCGGAATTGAAATTTCTATTAAAATTCGACGACTCGGTTTCATAATTGGATTGTAAATAATTTATTGTTGTTCCAGATGCATCATCCTATACAAATGAAACCGGCTGACAGCGAAAATCGAAACGGTAAATAAAAAAAATTTAATTTATTTATATTTTTCAATTTTTTTTTTTTTTTCTAATTTTTTCCCCATCCATTCTGCTTCCTTTCCTCGAAATCTATGTCGAATTTTATTTTTCCTCGTTCGTTCAAAATTAACCGTTCATTTCCCTATAATCGTTTTTTGTGTGTTGGTCTCTTGTATATATTTATATATTTTTTTTTAAGGCGGTGTTGCACAATATATGATATAATTTGTAATTGGGCTTGTCCCGTACATGTTCATAAATAAATAAATAAATAAATAAAAATCAACCGGTTCAATTCTACCGGTGGAATTTTTTTCTTCGACTATCCGTCCAACCGAATTCACCTATTTGTTTCTCCTCTCCGAAGATCCAATGTGCAACAGAGACTGAAAAAAAAATCAAGGATTTCGTCAGGGCCGCTGTCAACGCGTTTGTGCCTGGCAGGTTGAAAAAACAGTGAAAATCGACTAGGGAACATTCAAATTACGATTTTGAAATTCGACAGCAGGAGGGAGAGGTCGTTGAATATTCAGCGGTGTTTACTACGGAGAAACGGCCGCATAGACGAATAGCTCGGCCTCTCCGTTATTAAACAATACGTCTCGTAACGAGAGGTGCCGCAAGTGGGACAGCGGACATGAAATGGAATACGTCGCATATGAATAAGAAGCCCCGGGAACTGAACGCATTGTTTTAACGGAAATATCAAAGGTCGCCGGGCTAATCGGTCATTATCGTTTTCGAGTCGAACGAAAAAAAAACATTCAACTTCAAATTTTTTTATTTTTATTCGCGACGGAAGAAGAAATTTAATTCATTTTTTTCGCTCATTTTATCCGGTCGAAATTAATTTATTTTCACCGATTCGCTTTTTCGCTCGTTTAATGGGTTAAATGAGCGAAAAAGCGAATCGGTGAAAATAAATTAATTTCGACCGGATAAAATGAGCGGAAAAAATGAATTAAATTTCTTCTTCCGTCGCGATAAAAATTAAAAAAATCGCTAAAATCGCTCGTTTAATGGGTTAAATGAGCGATTTAGCGATTGAGGGAAAAGGAGTACCTAACTGGAGGAAGGAGTTTGGGCGAATATGTGAAGAGTTGAGGAAATAAGATAATAGTTTAATCCGTGGCCATGTTCAGGCCATATTTTTGATAAAAATGTGAAAATAAAATTTGCCAAATTACTACTTCATCATCAAAAAAAAAAAAAAAATTAAATTTTATTGTTATAAATCAAAATTAAATTAAATTTTATTGTTATAAATCAAAATTAAAAGTTAATTAACAATTATTAATATAAAATTTAAAAAACTATATATAAAAAATAATAATTTTAACGGAGTAAAAAATGACCATTATTAAGCCTACTGTAAATTAAATTCGTACACATTAATATGGAAAGATTATCTATTTTAATCAAATACTGAGATAGAAAAGTAGTTTATAAGCTTATAAAATTTTATGGATGGAATTCTTCTCTATTTTTTTTTTATGTATTATGAAAATAAAAGAAGGGGTAGATTCCCCATAAGCTTCACTTAAAAAAGTAAAAAAAATTATATAGAAATACGCCTCAATAAAAATTAGATAATTAAGAGCAAAAGGTAAAAAACGTTCCAAGAATGATATAATTAATTTATCATAACGAAACCGGGGATTGTTCCCTCGGAATAAATGTTGAGACGTTATTCACATTTTGTTTCATCAATTACACGCTCTTCAACAGTATAATCACTTATTCCATTCACTCAACTCACTCGCTCAAATGAATCGCACTTCACTTATCCCCTTGATCAATTGACCACTTATTTAATCATTTGAATCGTACAATCATCTTATTTAATTATTCTCCCATTTTATATCTACAATTGATCAATTATGCCCTCATTCAGATGATAGATTGATCGATTTTTCCAATTATTCAATTTTATTTATTCTCTCGTCACCGAATTCGCTTCTCAGCTAGTCCACTTAATTAATCAACGGTTTGTTCGCCTGATTACCAGTTATTTACTTGTTTTATTTATTTTATTACTCCTTTCACACATAAACTTAAATTATCACTCGTACACTTGAGCCATTCGCTTATTTACTCTTTCAGTTGAATCGTCCAAATCTTTATTCATTCACTCAACATCTAATTCCTTATCCGTTCACTTGAATTATTCACTCTTCCGCTTAAGCCATTCACTTCTTCACTTTTCACACGAACCATTCGCTCATTAATGTAAACCATTCACTCTTTCGCTTGTTCACTTGAATCACTCACTCCTTCAGTTGTATAGTCCAATTCTTTATTCATTCACTTGAATCATCTACTTCCTCGCCCATTCAGTTGAATTATTCACTTTTTCACTGGTCCGCTTCACTTCTTCATTCGTTCACTTGAATCATTCACTTCTTCACTCGTTCACTTGAATCATTCACTTCTTCATTCTTGAATCATTCACGTAAACCATTCACTCCTTCGCCTGTTCACTTGAATCATTCACTTCTTCACTCATTCAATTGAATAGTCCGATTCTTTATTCATTCATTCGAATCATCCGTTTCTCTCCCCTTCTCTTGAATTATTCACTTTTCACTTGTCCGTTAAGCCATTCACTTGAATCATTCACTCGAACCATTAACTCGTTCCCATAAACAGTTCACTCATTCAAGTAAACCATTCACTTCTTCACTCGTTGACTGAACGTCCAATCCTTTATTCATTAACTCGAATCATTCACTTCCTCACCCGTTCACTTGAATTATTCACTTTTTTCACTGGTCCGCTCAAGCCATTCACTTGAATCATTCACTTGTTCACTCAAACCATTCACTCATTCACGTAAAGCATTCACTCCCTCGCTTGTTCACTTGAATTATTCACTATTTCACACCTCGTATTCATCCTCTTATTCACTCTCCGCTCGCTCGGACATTTTTCTATTCGCATCTCCGTTTTAATTCACCTTTTTGTCCACTCGCACTTCCTCACCCATTTAATGAACTCGCTGATTTTTTATTACCAATTGACTTATACTTTCCTCGTTTTCGAAATAGAATACATTCGAGTGCTCCGGTTATTCACCGCTGGAAATTCGCTGTCATCTCTCGCTTATTATTCCGTACTTTTAATCGGATACCTTTTACGTGGAAACTCAAGCTTTTTCGAACTTCTAGGCTCGTCAGCCGCGTTTTGACGCCGCGGAAAGTTCGACCGTCCTTTAATTCGCCTCGTTATATCTCAGAAATGTCCGTCCCTTTTTCGAATTTTTTCTCTTTTTTCGCTCGACGCTATTTTTTATCGGCCGGAAAAAAAGTTCCCGTTTCGATAGCATCGACCGGCGAACGCGTCGTTCGTTAGGGGAATTTCGTCTGTACGAAATGCGAGCAATCGATAGTTCGCATGAACGATTCTTCTAATCAGTACTTTTATCGCTGACAGATCCCCTTTGTTCTTTTGTGCTCTGTTCACTTCTGCCCTCGCTTGCCCAGTGTACGGTTCCCTTGTGAAATGAAGCGCACTTTTTCCTTCATGAAAGGACAATCGACGAAAGCGAGTAAGTTCACTAAACGGTCGCTTTTGATCCGGCTTCATACGCTTCGAGGAATGCTACAATTCTAATCAATTATATGGGCGGTGTATTTTTGACAGCGGTTAACTTGAGGGCGTTAATTTTTACGCGACGGATGCAAAACGTTGCAGGGTGAAAGAAAAGTTTTTTTTTTTTTTTAATTTGCTTTATTAATATATTTTTGTTAGGTATTTAATTTTTTTTTGCAAGCGCCGGTTTTTTTTTTTGTAAATATTTTTTTTATGAGTTGAAGTTAAAATAATTAGGTAATTAATTTTTAATAGAATCAACGATGAATCAGATATCGTTGGTATCAGCTATTGCTGTGATAAATATATTGTCTTCTTCAATCAATCCTTTTATTTGCCCCATCTTACTCGCTCCCCTTATTTTACCTCCCTTTAATATCTTGCTCCTCTTATTATTTACTGCCTCCTTTTATTCACTCTCTCCTCTCATTTTGCCTCCTCTAATTCACGCCCTCCTATTATTTTTGCCTTCGATTCATTTCTCGCTCCTCTTATTTTTGAACATAGCTTTTTAACTTTCTTTCATAAATAATTTTTTTTTAGAATTCTTTGATAAATTGATTTAGCATTTTTTTTATACAGATTTTTTATTAATGTTTAATAAATTAATTTTTTAGCATTTTTTGGAAAATAATTTTTTTTTATTTTGGCATTTTTTGTTACATCGACTTTTTTCAGCCTTTTTTATTATAATCAGATTTTTTTAGAAGTTGATTTTTTAATCATCTTTGCTATGCAAATTTTTACCATATTTTTTTTTGGAAAAATAACTTTTTTAAGATTTGTTGGTAAGCAGATTTTTTTGAAAATTGATTTTAACAATTTTTGATTGGGCAGATTTTTTTTAGCTTTTTTGGAGGTTAAATTTTTTTTACATTCTTTAATGACCGGTTTTTTCTGAAAACTGATTTTTCAATAATCTTTGCTAAACAGATTTTTAGAAAATAATTTTTTTAAGATTCTTTGATGAGCAGATTTTTTTGAACATTTTTTGGAAATTGATTTTTAACCATTTTTTAATTTTTGATCGCTTTTTTAACCATTTTTGCCTCCTTTTATTCCCTCTCTTCTCTCATTTACTCCCCCTTCATTAACTCTGTCCTGTTATTTTTGCCTCCTCCTCCTAATATATCGCTATTCTTATTTTTGCCTCATTTTATTCACTTTCTAATCTTATTTATTGCCCCTTCTTATTCACTTTCTAATCTTATTTATTGCCCCCTCTTATTCACTCTCTCCTCTAATTTTTGCCCCCTCTTAATATCTTATCTTCTTTTTGCCTCCTTTTATTCACTCTCCTTTTATTTTTCCTCCTCCTAATATCTCGATCCTCTTACTTTTTCACCCGAGCTTGTGGAAGAAAGCGCTTGTCAAGCCAATACCCAAATGCAGCCCTGCAGCATCCGAACGAGACTACAGAGGTATTTCAATCCTGTGTGTACTTGGGAAAGTGCTGGATAAGATTGTTCATGGAGGGTTGAGTGGATATGTGGAGGAGCACGGTATCTTAGATCCTCGACAATCAGGGTATAGATTGGGTTTCAGCACGGAATCAGCGTTAATTAGAGTGCTTGACGATGTGCGGCAAGGAATGGACAAGCGACAGGTTACAGTGATGATCCTTGTTGATTTCTCTTCTGCATTCGACCTTCTCCGAGTGGACATTCTGCTTCCGATCCTTCGATCAATAGGCGTCGGTGGGTCACTGCTCGATTGGTTTGAGTCGTATCTTACGAGTCGTCAGCAGGCTGTGAGGGGATCTAACGGAGCGCAGTCGTCTTGGAGGAGCGTCATGGTTGGCACTCCCCAGGGCTCTGTCTTATCGGCGCTGGTTTTCATCCTGTACATCGCTTCGTTAACGAAGATTTTTGGTAGAGACACTAGCTACATGCTATTCGCCGACGACCTCCAATTTTATCGGCGGTGCACCGTGGAGACGATTGCTGAGACGATCGGCGATCTGAACGTTGAGCTCGAAAGGCTGGGAACGTGGTGTGACAGGCACTGTATGAGGGTGAATGAGCGGAAAACCAAGGCGCTGATCCTGGGCTATCCCAAAATTCTGGCGAAGGTTGACA
The DNA here is from genome assembly GCA_037159825.1 of Tupiocoris notatus. NCBI lineage: Eukaryota > Metazoa > Arthropoda > Insecta > Hemiptera > Miridae > Tupiocoris > Tupiocoris notatus. The sequence continues at coordinate 127,246 of JASJUZ010000482.1, forward strand.
TCAAGACGGTTCCGAGGCTCGTGTATAGGGGAACTTCGCTAAGCTTCGTTCAGGAAGCGAGGAATCTTGGTATCACTCTCCAGTCTACGCTTTCCTGGGATTGCCATGTAAATATTATGTGCAAAACGGTCTACAAAAACTTATATCAACTAAAAAGATTAGCAATAGACTTCCCTGTGCATGTCAGAAAGCAGCTCGTTCAGTCGCTCGTTTTTCCATCGTTTAACTATGCTGCCGTTGCCTTAACTGATTTGAGAAGTCAAGACCTTGACAAACTTCAAAAGGCGCAGAATGCAGCCGTTCGGTTTATCTTGCGGCTACGTCTTGATGACCATGTGACACCTGCGTTCTTAAGCCTAGGACTACTGAAAATTCGAGAACTTAAAAAACTACAAATTGCAACTATGGTTTTTAAAATTATGAAATTCCGGCAACCAGAATATCTTGCTAACGAGTTTTCCTTCATGGAGGATGTGCATAATCGCGACACGAGAAATAAAAGTCTGTTGCTGCGGATGCCTATTCATCGAACATCGATCTTTGAGCGTTCGTTTGTCGTGCAGGGTGTTCGAGTTTGGAACGAAAATGTGCAGTTTTTCAATCTAAGCCAGACAGTGGGAACATTTAAGTCAAATTTTAAGAAGATGCTATTAGAAAATTACAAGTGAATATTTTATTTTTTGTTACCGATCACATTTAAGTTGTTTGGAGGAGAAAAATTTATTTTATTATTGATTTACCTGTGGAGACTTTATTTAGTTATTTATTTATTACAATGATTGTAAGAGCTTATTTTCTGTTTGTATTTGCTCCAGGGGAGGTGGAAGAGAGGGCCACTCGGCCCTATCTTCTCCTGGTGGATAAATAAAGAACATCAATCAATCAATCAATCTTATTGTTTCTCTGT